>VWZI01009977.1:175069-196375 GCA_013396835.1 Psilopogon haemacephalus
CCCTCCTCTGGACTCTCTCCAGCAGTTCCATGTCCTTCCTGTGCTGGGGGCTCCAGAACTGCACACAGTACTCCAGGTGGGGTCTGACAAGAGCAGAGTAAAGGGGGAGAATCCCCTCCCTTGCCCTGCTGGCCACACTGCTCTTAATGCAGCCCAGCACACAGTTGCTGTCTGAGCCGTGTGTGCACACTGCAGGCTCATGTTGAGCTTCTCATCCACCCAGACCCCCAGGTCCTTTTCCTCAGGGCTGCTCTCCAGCCACTCACCACCCAGCCTGGACTTGTGCTTGGGATTGCAGCGACCCAGGTGCAGGACCTTACACTTGTCCTTGTTAAATTTCATGAGGTTAGCCTGGGCCCACCTCTTCAGCCTGTCCAGGTCCCTCTGGATGCCATCCCTGCCCTCCAGCAAGTCAACTGTGCCACACAGCTTGGTGTCATCTGCAAACTTGCTGAGGGTGCACTCGATTCCTCTGTCCATGTCACTGACAAAGATGTTAAACAGCACTGGTGCCAGCACTGACCCCTGAGGGATGCCACTTGTCACTGGTCTCCAGTAAGATAGGTGTTATAGGAGTTGTCACAGTCCCTCTCCATTGGGGAGTGTTGAAAGAGCAACTAAATCATAGGTCACAGAATGGTTTGGGTTGGAAGGGACCTTTAAGAGTCATCTAGTCCAATTCCCCCTGCCATAGTCGGGGACATGTTTGGCTAGATCAGGTTGCTCAAAGCAGCATCCAACCTGGCCTTGGCACAGAGTCTATGGTCAACCTGTGGCAGTGCCTTGCCACCATGTAAAGTTTTTTTTTTAACTCATGTCCAACCTAAGCCTACCCTCTTGCAGCTTAAAAATGTTGCCCCTTGTCCTGTTTCTACAGGCCCTCTCCCCGTCTTTCTTATCAGCCCGCTTCAGGTGTTTGAAAGCCATGACTAGGTCTGTCCCTGCGGTAGCTGAAAAGATCCCAGGTCCTCCTTAAACAAAACCATAGGCACAGAGGCCCATCCCTTGGGGGGTGGACCTGCTGTTGTTATTCTATTCATTTTCTGGTATCACAGCTTAAAAGACAGTGCCTGACTTGATCTCCCCCCTTCTCCTCCCTGCTTCTCTTGCTTCCTCTTCTGGGAGCAGCGCATGGTTTGTGGGGGAGTTGGCGGGCAGGGAGCTGAGCCACGGAGGCCTTGTAGGCCCAGCTGGGGGAAGCGGTTCTGGCCTACCCTCAGGCCCACTCAGGGTGAAAGGGGTGGAGAATTCTAGAAGGCTGGTTTGGGCCTAGTGGATTTTATGCTTTTTCTGCCTGATTGCCTTTTGTATATATGCTCTCGTAAATGGAATTTCTCTCTAAAACTCCCAGTCAGTGTGCAGTATCCTCATGCTCACTCCTGGAAAGGGGTAAGAGTCAGCTCTGCTCTCCAGAACCAGGTATGCTTGTGGCCCAAACTGCAACAGTCACCCTCCAGAGCCTTCTCTTCTCCAGGCTGAACAGTCCCAACTCTCCCAGCCTTTCCTTACAGCAGAGGCGTGCCAGCCCTCTGATCACTTTTGTGGCACCCTTCTCTACCTGCTCCAACACGTCCATTTCTTTTCTGTGTCAAGAGCCCCAGACCTGGCCACAATACTCCGTGTGAGGTCTCACCAGGGCAGAGCAGGGGGTCAGAGTCGCCTCCAAAGACCTGCTGGCCACACTTCTTTTGATACATTCCACAAGACATTTGAGTTTCTGGGCTGCAAGCGCACATTGCCAGCTCGTGTCCAGCTATTCATCCTCCGGTACTCCAACGTCCTTCTTGGCAGGGCATCTCTAAATCCCTTCATCCTACAGCTGTATTGATCAAGTTGCAGGACCTTCCACTTGGCCTTGTTCACATGGCCACACTCATTCAACACGACAAGACCAACAGCAATTGCCAGCACCCTCCACGTGCCTACAAACTGACTTCAGATATGAATATAACTCATCACTCATCACATCACAGCTTGATGGAACAAATTTCATGCTTCTCCAGAGAACAAATATTATCATTCTGCACTGCAAGTCATCCCCAAATATGTGACTGTGGCTTTTTTTTTAAACAGGAGCAGGTTCATCCACCAGAACTCGTGACATCCGGCTGGACGTCCACCTTTGTGCTGCAATGGGGAGTGAGAAAGATCGGTGTGTGCCAGTATATGCAAGGCACTGAATCTCCTCTGTGCCGCAAAGCTACCGGCAAGTACTGCTGCAGGACTGCAGTTCCACCTGTTGAAATGGCTGTGGGCTGCATCAAGCACCATTGCCAGCACCCACACATGGGCTCTTGTGGAGCACCAGCATCCTCACTGGGCCATTTGGCCAATGCATCCCTCTGTCCTGTGTACAGGACACTAGAGATTAAGCCTTTGGGTGAAAAATATCCTTCTGAAGCTTAACAGGGAAAGGGATATCCTCCTGGTAACATGAAAGGAAACTGGAGCCTGGGCTTTATAAAAAATGCATTAATTGTGAGACAAGAAGAAAGCCATCTCAAGTGCCTGTGACATGTTGGTTTAGAAATGGCTGGCTGAGTCTTTCAGGGGAAATGCATGCTGTCAAATTGGAGTGATTTGAGGATGGGTGGTCCTGATGGATCTACCCCTCCTTGGAAAGAAAGCTGCTACCCCAAAAACCTCTGTTGAGGTTGTGATGCCTCACTGGGTAGGGCATTTTTCCTTCACTGGGGAAGAAAGGGGGCACAGTCCTTGAAAAAACCCATGGGACCGTGTCCTAGAGAGACAAGTGTAGCCAGGACTTTGCGAGACTTCAGAAATAGCCCCCTTGTGCATGTTCTCCCCCAAATCTAAAGCAGCAAAATGCCTTGCAGGAGATGCTGAGACATCTGTTCTCCCTCCACTGGCTCCGCCACTGCTCAAATATCCCCACAGCTGGGCTGGGGTGATCACTTTCACTCCTTTCTGGCACCCTGTCATCACAGAGATCCTCAAGAGGGGCTTGTACAAGTAGGTCAGGTATGATTTCTCATCTGCTGAATGCTAATAAAAGCCATCCATGTGAAACCTATAACATTATGTGTATAAATAATTTAGCTCTGGTGCATAAACATTGATTCTGGGCTTAAAATTAAAAAAAAAAAATCCATCAGCTTTCCTACTCCCCCTGCATGCGTCATTAGCAGGGGCAGAAAATAGCTAATAGTTGGGGAATTTGGAAATCAAGGAGACATACCCCTGGTATTCCTGCACTGAGTCCTTCCTCCACCCAGTAATTCAGAGGCATAGAAGAGTCAGGATGTGCAAGGTAGCTTATTAGGAATGAAGATGTCATTCTGGCTTGTCATTGCAAGCAACTGTTGAGCAGTGGGATGGTGGTAAGAGAAGAGGCTGCATTTCGTGACCCACCTTCTCACCTTTGCTCCTCTCGCTCCCTTGGGCAGATGCAGGTACTAGGCTCACTCTGTGTAACATCCATCTTTCCATCAGCTACCTTCAGATGAGCTGCTTTGCCTCCTCAGGAGGAGTCCTTGCAAGGTGTCCAAACCCATCTCAAGCTGAACTTGATACTTCTCTAGCCCCAGAAGGCCTCACCACAGCAGAGCAAGGAAAGTAACTGCCAAACAGCAATAGCATCCCTCGGAGATTAAATTCGGCTATCAAGACTGGGTGCAACAGTTGAGCAAAGCCTTGTGATTGGAAACATTAAGCCAAAGACAAGAAGGAGCTATTTTGGCACCTCTGTGAGACCCTCTGGATGGGTCTTGTAGAGCATTACAAAGTGGTGTGGCAGATAGTGCACCATTAGTTGGACTCTGGGCCCAAAACTTGCCAAACTGGTTCATATTTTTTCCTGAAGCTCTGGGAACATGAATGGTCTGCTGATGATTGCTCTCCCATGCAGCATAACTTTGCATTAAAATGTTCACAATGCTGTGGTTGCCCCTGAAACTACCAACCAGCATGGGGTGAAGATCTTCATCTACCTCTGCCCAGCAGGAGCTGTCATGGGTGAGTGGACCATGATGGCTTGTGAGTCTCACTGGATGCTGGCTGTGGGGTGAGCCTGGGGTGGCAATCACCACTGTGGCCAGAGATCTCCTCTGGTCACCAGCATGCCCAGAAGAAATGTCATCTTCAGATGTGGCCTGGCATGCTGGTTTAGGGCCATGAGCTACCCAATACCAGAGGACAGAAATTATATTGTGGTGGTTCGGCAGTTACCCACCCCCCCACACTTTGAAATAACCTAGGCTAGACTCGGCTGGCTGGAAGTTAAGGAATGAAACTTTATATTTACAGCTTTGCATAATATACGAGCAAATATTTGCAATATATGTAGCAGATATTTACAGATATATACATACAGTGAAAAAGGTAATACAGAAACACCACACCCCTGTCAGAGATCAAAGTCCCTAAGAGGGATTTCTAACCACCCCTAACACTTCCCCCCTTCCCAATCTTATCTCACCATCTGTCTTATGCACCAGATAAGCAAAGGTAGATCAGACAGGGGGATTAGCATCAGGAAATAACTTAGTGAAATTATTCAGATTTAGCTAAGAAAGCAGGGAGAGATGTGGCAGTCAGAGTAGCTCAAGCAGCTCTGTCTTATCTATGTTTGGGTTACAACTCTTAAACATTTTTTTTTTTCAGTAGAGCTATGAGTGAAGTAGCATCATCAGTGTTTTCCTTTCTCAGCCTACAGTCTAATTTCTTATTCAAATTCTCCAATTAGCTCGAACCAGCACATATATATACTCCTTTTGGGGAGTAAAAATAGAAATGCTGCACATTGACTAACACTGACCAACCTGATGGCATTCTATGAGGACATAACTGAATGGGTAGATTCAGGGAGACCTGTGGATGGAGTCTACCTTGACCTTAGCAAGGCCTTTAACACCATCTCCCATGACATCCTAGTGAGCAAGCTCAGGAAGTGTGGGACAGAAGAGCAGGCAGTGAGGTGGATTAGGAACTGGTTACAAGATAGAGTTCAGAGAGTGGTGATCAATGGTGCCAGGTCCAGCTGGAGAGCTGTAACCAGTGGAGTCCCCCAGGGATCAGTGCTGGGTCCAGTCCTGTTCAACATCCTCATCAATGACACTGATGAGGGGACAGACAGACAGAGTCTGCTCAGCAAGTTTGCTGACGACACCAAACTGGGAGGCTTGGCTGATACAGAGACACATGGACAGACTGGAGAGCTGGGCACAGAGGAACTAAATGAGGTTCAACAAGGACAAGTGCAGAGTCCTGCGCCTGGGGAGCAATAATAAACTGCACCAATACAGGTTGGGAGATCTGCTGGAGAGCAGCCTTGTGGAGAGGGACCTGGGAGTGCTGGTGGATAACATCCATGGGACAGCAATGTGCCCTTGTGGCCAAGAAGGCCAATGGGATCCTGGGGTGTATTNGGCCAATGGAATCCTGGGGTGTATTAGGAAGAGCGTCCAGCAGATCAAGGGAGGTTCTCCTCCCCCTCTACTCTGCCCTGGTGAGACCTCATCTTGAGTACTGCTTTCAATTTTGGGCTCCCCAGTTTAAGAGGGACAGGGATCTGCTGGAGAGGGTCCAGCAGAGGGCTACAAGGATGATTAGAGGACTGGAGCACTGTCTAATGAGGAGAGGCTGAGGGACCTAGGACTTTAAGTCTGGAGAAGACTGAGAGGGGATTTAATAAATGTTTATAAATACCTGAGGGCTGGTCAGGAGGGAAGGGACAGGCTCCCCTCACTTGTTCCCTGTGATAGGACAAGGAGCAGTGGGTGTAAGTTGAAGCACAGGAGGTTCCACCTCAAAACAAGGGGGAACTTCTTTACTGTAAGGGTCACAGTGCACTGGAATAGGCTACCCAGAGAGGTTGTGCAGTCTCCTCTGGAGCCTTTGAAGGCCTGTCTGGCCTTGAGCTGGATTGTGTGGTCCTGCTCTGGCAGGGGGCTTGGACTCAATGATCTCTTTGGGTCCCTTCCAACCCCTGACATCCTGTGATCTGCTGATCCTGTGTCTGGAAGTTTAAAGGGAGATTAAACTTCCCCTTTAATGGGACAAGTGCACATGTACAGAAGGCATTCAAGTAGAATGAATGCATTCACAAACTAGGCTAACTTACAGACCCAAACCTCCTAGGGTCCTTCACCCGTCCAACCTCAGCAGGCCTGAGAGTAGGCCAAAACCCCCCTCTGCCCCTCAGGCCTACCAGGCCTCACAGGCCTCATGGCACATCTCAAAATTCCCTGGCAGCTAGGAGCCATCTCCCACACACAGACCACCAGATAAACAGGGACCTGCGCTCTTCTCCAGGAGAGGAGAAGTGAAGGGAGGAGATGCAGGGCGAAGAGAGTGGTACCAGCTAGGCTCTGCTTTATAGACTGTGATACCGGGAAGCAGAACAGAATAACAATGCTAGGGTATCCCGGGATGACCAGGTCCATCCCTTAGGACTCTCTATCTCTTTTTGGAGGACTTTGTCTCTGTGATCTTCTTAAAGGCACCTGGTCCCCAAACCCACCGCACCTGGACAGGCCAACCCACGTAGCTCTGTCATGCACTGACAATCAGGTGGCCTGAAGGATCTTCCCCGGCCCTGGGGTGGTTCATCAAACCACCATACGGGCAGCACATGCACACAACGGGAGGTGGTCCTGCACTCCTGCACTCCTGCACTCCTGCAAGGAAATCAGTCTGGCAGACTTTAAAAAATCTCTCTGGCAACAACACTCCCATCCCACAGCATCCCTGCTCCATTCTAGTCCCATGCCAAGCAGTGCCCAGGAGGTACCAGGTGAAGGTGAGTATGGGCTTGATGTGGGCAAGGAGGACATTTTCACGTGAGGACACTGTGAGCTGTGCCAGCTTCCTGACAAGTCACCACGAAGTTAGCGTGGAGGGAGCTGGACTGGAACCAGAGTGTGGCTCCTGCTGCTGCCTCGGCTTAGAGAAAGCAAAGATTAATGTAATCATTTAATCCCAGGAGATTTCAGGATTCACCGACTGTATCTCATGTCTCCATTCATCATGGCAGAGGGGATGTGTGTAAACTGCTTGGCTCTTAGCTGGACCTCTCTTCTTCCTTCTGGTTTCTCTGTTCTCTGAGCTCCTCACGTGTGCACTCAGTCCCCAGCTTTCCCCACTGCCAGCCACATCCCTGCCTCCTGCCTCAGGGATGACATGTCCCAGCCACAGCACACAACTTACTTTGTGGCTGGTGAGAATCACAGAATACGTCCAGTTGGAAGAGACCTCAAAGATCATCCAGTCCAACCCTCCACCCAGCACTGAAGTGTCAACACTAAACCATGTCCCTAAGTACAAGGTACACATGCTGATTAAATACCTCCAGGGAGGGTGATTCCACCACTGCCCTGGGCAGACCATTCCAATGTTTGAGAACCCTCTCTGTGAAAAAATATTTCCTAACATCCAGCCTGAACCTCCCCTGGCACAGCTTGTAACCATTTCCTCTGGTCCTTTCACTTGACACCAAGCAGAAGAGTCTGCCCACCTCCTTGCTCCAACCTCCCTTCATGTAGTTGTAGAGAGTGATGAGGTCTCTCTGTCTGCTCTTCTCCAGGCTAAGCACCTCCAGCACCCTCAGACACTCCTCATAGGCTACGTGCTCCAGGTGATACCATTCACCCTTGGTTTTCTTGACTTTTTTTGTCATGACAGCTCAGTCCCCAAAGCCTACAGACCTCCCCCACCTCCCTGTAACACACATTGACTTGCCTGATGTGTGCAGCACCAGTGGGGTATCCAATTCCTGTCTTTCCATCCACCCTGCCCTTACTGGGCTAATGCTGTGGGGAGAATCAAGGGCAGCCAGACTGGGCTGGACACCCTTCAGAGAATGGGATTTGCCATGTGGAGAGAACTACCCTTGCCTGCATACAATTTGCCTAACCATCACAGCCTGTCCAGCCAACAGGCCAGGAGTAACACCTGACTCCTAACACCTTCACTTTTTCTGTCTCTCTGGTCCACCACACATGATCAATGCTTATCACTATCTAAAGGGCAGGTGTCAGGAGAATGTGGCCAGCCAGTTTTCAATCATGCACAGTAACAAGACAAGGGGCAACAAACACAATCTGGAACACAGGAAGTTCCATCTGAACATGAAGAAAAACTTATCTACTTTGAGGGTGATGGAGCAGTGGGACAGGCTACCGAGAGAGGATATAGATACTCATCTCTGGAAATACTCAAAACACACCTGGATGTGGTCCTGTGCAACCAGCTGTAGATAAACCTGCTTTAACAGGGTGATTGGATTACATTATCCCCAGAGGTTCCTTCTGCCCTCCCTACCATTCTGTGATTCTATGATCTGCCACTGTGGAGAGACACCCTGCTTGGGGATGCTGCTGCCCTTCATTCCTTCCCCTCAGGCTGGAGCACAGGCAGAGGCCTGCGAGCATCCCATAGCCACCTTGAACACCCTGGTGCTGCCATTCCTTTGGGAGGGGAGCCAGGACATGGTGGCAGATGTGCTGCAACCCAAAGAGATGGAGTTTTGAGTGCTGCTGCAAGGTCTTCTCCATTTCCTGTCTCCTCTGCTCATTAGGGCACCACCTTCCCAGCTTCATCACCTGGAGAGCATAAAGCATGTCAAACCCCAGCACATTAACACAGATTTTGCATATAACATTTATTATAGCAATGAGCTCCCACATAGTTTCTTCATTGCCCTTCACTGAGCATGATGGATCATCCCCCATCTCTCATTTAATGTCCCCTTGAGGAAGACTTCAAGCAGCAGAGACTCCTTCCTCAACCACAGGTCACGTATGTGCAGGCTCTCAGCATCCATCCCAGTGGGATGGCATCCCTGCAGTCTCCATCCAGTGCGGTGGTTGGAGACAGGCAGAGAAGATCTTCTCCTTCCCCACGCTGCCTTGCTTCTTCCTTGGTTTTCATTTACATCTGCTCCACAGTGATATTCTCACTTTCCCCATCCGCCCCGTAGCTAAAGGGATGGCTCTTTGGGATAACAGTGAAAAGCTCAGCCTAAAGCTGTACCTGCAGGTGTGATGACTGGCAACAAGGATGATGGACATCTTTTGCTTGCCCCATCTGTGAACAACCTGTCCTCCAGAGGAGCTGCAGGCAGGAGCAGGAGGTGTTGCAAAGCCAGGGAAGATGCAGCTACAGACGTCATTCCAGGCTGCTAGGATTTCCATGCAAGCCATTACCCATTTTAATGAATAGAGGTGGATATTTTCACCAGAATAAAATCTCTTATAGCTGAGGCCTGCTTTTGGATTGCTCCACTTCTTCACACCAGCCAAGTCACAGAAGGCAATGGAAGGGAAGAGAAGAATGAAGAATTGCCTACTGTGTAGGAAGATCAGGTACACGACCATCTAAGGAATCTGAAGATGCAGAAGCCCACAGGATCTGATGAGAGGCATTGTAGGACCTGAGAGAACAGGTGAATGAAGTTATAAGTTCTAAGACACTATCCGTCATACCTGAGAAATCTTGGTTGTCTGACAAAGCTCTTACTGGCTGGAAAAGAGGAAGTATCCCTTCTCTCTGGCAAATAAACCACCAGCTTGGTCTATCTGTAAACTCTACAAACCACTGTCTATGTCACTTATGAAGATATAAAACATTACTGGTCCCAGCAGGAATCCTTGGGGGATGCTACTTGTTACTGGTTTCTGCTTGGACATTGAAACATTGACTGCAAGTCTTTGGACATGACCATCCAGCCAATTCCTTATTCATCTACCAGCCCACTCATCAAACCCATACCTCTCTAGTTCAGAGGCAAAAGTGTTGAGGTGTGACTGTATCAAAGGTCTCACAGAAACCCTGAACCCCATCACTGCAGTTTGTTGGTCATACAGGATCTAGCAGATAGCTGACTTGCCCTGCTACCCTACCCACTGATCCACTGAAGCTCCCTTCCTGTTTGGTCTAAGGGTGCTGTGGGGCTGAAGCCTCTTCTCCTGGCCCTGCAAATCAGGTGCTGGTAGATGCATGCAGGATGTCACACAGTGCTCAGCTGCCACTCACCCAAAACACTCAGACTCAGGAAAACTCAACCTTTGTATCCATTGTCAGGACTTAGAGGCTTCCATCTCTGAGCATGCAAACCTCCATCTCTGAGCATGCAAACCTCCTGCGTTACACATGGAGAGTTTTGCTCCATGAAACTGGGAGGCAGGACACTGCTGGGCTGACCTTGAACAGCTCTCACATCTTCTTGGTTCTCCTCCATCCCTGTCTCGAGGGTGGGAAGATGAACTTACCCACCTCTACTTTGCTTCTGTCCTATGCAAATCCTTCTGCAAGTGCGAAGGTTAATGCACAGGCAGCGAGGAGCCCTTCCGGAGAGGGTTTGCTGGTGAATCCCAGATCTCTTCCTCCAGAAACAAATTGCTCTTCAACTATTGCCATCTTGTGGCGTCTGTGACCCGCTACTTGTTCCTTTTTATCTGCTAATGGTGTCGGTGAGAATCAGCAATGTACACAGGCAATTTCAAAATGAAATGTAAATGAATCAGAAATGCCTACGGAGGAGCCATTAGCATAAATCCAATCAAAGGGCTTTGTTTAACTTGTTAGAAATGACTAAATATTTAGTGAGTGTGGGTGGGCGAGGTGATTCTGCCTCACACTTGGGAAGTTTTAGAAGCAAACCTAATGCTGATATCTTAAATGGCTGAACTTAAAAGCTATTTTCTACCCTGAACTCTGCCTCCTTGGTTTATAACTCGCAGGAATATCATTGTCTGTTCAAGGAATGTCATTGTCTGTTCAAGGAGATCACCTCTAAAATATTGTATGTGCTTTTAATGGTGAGGAATTCACCCAAAAGAGTATTTGGACTCTATCTTGTGAGCACTGAAGGGGTCCCCTGGCAGTGGGGAGTTCCCTAGAACAAAGCTTGCCCATTCCAGACATGCCAAATCCATCTGGGTGGGATGTTGGGTGTGTGGTGCAAGACAGTGCCACCAACTCTGCAGGACCACCCTGACCTGCCTGTGTTATGCATCACCAAAATCAGGCATGACATACTAGATATAGGGAAGACATTCTTTACAGTGAGGGTGGTGAAGCACTGGAACAGGTTACCCAGAAAGGTGGTAGATGCTCCACCCCTGACAACATTCAAGGACAGGTTGGATGCGGCTCTGAGCAACCTGCTCTAATTAAAGATGTCCCTGCTCACTGCAGAGGGGTTGGACTAGATGACCTTTAAAGCTCACTTCCCACCCAAGCCATTCTATGATTCAATAAGCATGAACAAATCTACTGCCTATAGTCTTTGTCCAGACTGATAAACTGAGTTGAGTTCACTGCTCTGTCTCTGTGCTCTATCTGCTGACTGTCAGAAGATGCATGTGAGGCTGATTTTCATGGCACAAACAGACCTGCCAGCAGCCCCCCATGTTTCTCCCATCCCACATTCACTCCTTACGCTCTGACATTCATAACTTTTGCAGAGCCACATAGATTAAACCAATCCCCTCAAAGGGGGGGAAATCCAACATCTATTCTCCGACCTATCAATTACACCTGCTAAGAATGTTAATCATAGCAAGGTCTGTGTCTATAGCTTGGATTAAATCAAATAACTAAGTTAAAAACAATGGGCAGACCCAGTTCTGCAGTGTCTCCTTGCACTTTACAGGCATCACACCAGCAAGAAGTGGATTGGCCTCAGGGCAACGCTTTGCATTCAGGAAGACCAGCTCTTTCCTACTGGTTGGCTCTCCATCATGGAGTTCATAGAATCATAGAATGGTTTAGGTTGGAAGAGACCTCAAAGGTCATCCAGTTCCAACCCCCCTGTGCCATAGGCAGGGACACCTCCCACTAGATTAGGTCACTCAAGACCTCATCTAGCCTGGCCTTGAACACATCCATGGAGGGAGCAGCCACAACCTCCCTGGGCAACCCATTCCAGTGTCTCACCACCCTCACTGTGAAGAACTTCCTCCTAATATCCCATTTAAATCTTCCCTCTGCTGATTTAAACCCATTACCCCTCGTCCTGTCATTACAAGACCTTGTGAATAGTCCCTCCCCAGCCTTCCTGTAGGTCCCCTTCAGATACTGGAAGGCTACTATAAGGTCTCCCTGAAACCTTCTCTTCTCCAGGCTGAAAAGCCCCAACTCTCTCAGCCTGTCCTCATAGCAGAGGTGCTCCAGCCCTCTGATCATCTTCGTGGCCCTCCTCTGGACTCTCTCCAACAGTTCCACAGAGTTGCATCAGGATGGGTGTTAACTGCCTTTCTTGAAATCGAAGCAGTCCAGGCAAGGGTTGTTTGCTGTGTTTGGCTTTACCATTTTTCCCCAGGCACTGCCCCTCAGCCAGCTTTGCTTTCCCACATCTCCCCGGAGAAATCCAAGTCACTCAGCATTCACCCCTTCCCATGGGCTTATCCCACTGTCCAAACATGATATCCTGCAAATGCAGAAGCTGCCATGGAGACCTTACTTAATGCAAATCATGGGCACAACTTCTGAGGAAATACACTCAGAACTGGCTGCAGTATTGAAAGCGGCAATAGGATGCAGGGATGGGAAAGAAATGGTGAATTGGGAAAATACTTATTGCTCTCTCTATGGGTCTGATGATTTTTTTTCTTTTAAATGCTGGGAAAAAGCCCTTTCAGAGAATGTGGACCACCACATTACAGTGCTTCCCACCACTTCCAAGTATGGATGAATGCAGACCAAGGCCCTCCTTCATCCATCCCCATGTCCCAGCACAGTGGGATGTAGGAGGGCTCTCATCTCCTGATAGCTCTTCCAATTATCCATGTGAATCAGCCTTTGCATTTTTCACTGTAGGTAAGTCAGGGGCTTTCTAGAAGTTTCTAGAAGTTTCAGCCCCTCAAGGAGAGCAAACCAGCAAACCCCTGCTCAGATGGCTGGGTTTGGTTTATTTCTGCTTTTCCAAAAGAAAATGGTGACCCCTGTGAAGAGAAGTGGTTACATCAAGCATGCATAGCCTCTTCCAGGACTCCATGCCTGCAGCCCTGAGAGTGCTTTACTGATGGTACACCTTTTTCCACATTTACTCAAGTTTTAGGTGTCCAGTAGAATGATCCTAGGGTGGAATTCAGCTCTGCTTTGGAAGGCAAGAATTCATGGATGCTAATTAGATGCTTATCTAATGGACACTGCAGTGGTAGAAGAAGGAGCAGAGACGCGGACAGACCTGGAGGGCTGCATGGCACTCTGTGGAAGCAAAAAGGAAGCTGAGGGCAAACAGCACCCACCACTATCCTGATTTCTGGCATGCAATGCAGGCAGGGTTTCTGAGGTTGTTTTCTCCTTGCAACAGCCACATTTGCCATGGGAGCTGCTTTCCGCATTGCTCGTACAGGCAACTATCTTCCATTCAGCATTAACAAGTACCTGGCACCTCAAAGTCCAAAGAACTCAAAGAAAGATAGAATCCAAGCTGAGGCCATTCAGCCTGTCAGTGGCAGAGGAGAGCATGCCACCTCCATCTCGATGGGACTTGGGTAAACTTCTCTAGACGAAACCTCAACCCATCTGTACCAGTCCTGCTGGGAGGTGTGAGAAGTCTTCTAAGATGAAAGAGGGTAGGTTTACATTTGGGCTAAGTGACACGGGATGAGCTAATCAAACACAGTATCCCGTGGGACGAGGGGGTCTTGGCACCCCCCTCACCGGTTCTTTGGGTTTCGATCGGCAGAAAAGACACGGATATCGCTTAAACGTCAGGTATAAACGTTTAACAACCAGGACAGGGGAAAACAGAGAGCTTACACGCAAGACAAATCCCGATCGCGCCTATGAGCATCCGCGGGAGCGCGAGGCGAAAGGGGGGAAAACGCTCCTATTCGAACCGAGGGGGAAAACCGCGGAAGGAGGGAGACCAATTTAAGGAAAATAAAAGAGGGATTAGAAAGAGGGAGAGAAGGGTCAGCCTTGCCGCTTAGGAGAGCTGCCTGCTGCCGTGCACGTGGCTGGGGCTTCTCCCAGTTGCTGCGTGGGTGGCAGTGAACGAGGAGAGCGGGAAAAGCGAGCAAAATGGCTGCTAACCCGTTTAAGTACCCTGCAGGGCGAACGAAGCTGTCCATCAGGCGTCCAACATTTCCTGGCCGGCCAATTGATTCAAGGTTCGACGTATATGGGCATCTCGAGGTTCCCACCCTGGGTCCCAAGGCCACCTGGGATGCCCCACCCTTCACCCCCTACCAAACCTTTTAACAGTAGAGGGAGGAGAGAGCCCAGGAATTGGATTAATTCTAGGGTGCTCCGTCATTCTATGCCGGGACACTAAGGAACAAGTTTTTTATGATGAAGGTGGTGGGACACAGGAACAGGTTATTGTGAAGTTGTGGGTGCCACATTCCTGGAAAAGTTCAAGGTCAGATTGGATGGGGTTCTGAGCACCCTCATCCAGTTAAAAAAGGCTCTGCCCACAGCAGGGGGTTCAAACTACAAGGCTTTTAAAAATCTCTTCAAACCTAAACCAGTCTGTGATTCTGTGATTATATAGTTTAAACAGCATGTTTGCCTTCTGCTCTGCTCTGGCAGCAGGATGGCATTTTCCCCATGGGTCTGCCTAAACTGCCACCCATCCGTACCCACCCCCACAGTTACTGGGTAGGACTGGCAGTAGTGGGAGGCAGAAATCCTGGATGGAGAGTAAATAAGAAGACTCCTTGCCAAATAAATTATCTGAAGCAGGTGGTTCCAGCTCAGAGGAACTCAATTTATATTCTCAAATGATGTACTGGGAGCTAGTCACAGCTCCATCAACAAGCACAACGCAGGAGAGGCAGATGTTTGGTGAGTGTCAGCAGCTGGAATAGGACCACTGGCTCAGCTCAGCTGCACCCACTGCCCCAGACATCAATTTGGGAAGTCAGCATTCAAGGCTCATCCCAAGGGAGCATGTATTGAGAAGCTGCAGGTCTGGCTGGCAGGATCACACAGTCCTTTCTGAAGCCAAGTGGGGTAGTGGTGCACAAAGCTGGGAGAGAGGTGAAGCTCCTGGATTATGTATAGGCCCAGGCCTTGGCAAGGACCTGAGCACAGAAAATCACATAGTGTATGGGCTGTGCATGGGGCTGGGGCAGCCCTGTGATGGTGACAATGGGGGTCATGCTAGTGCTGTGCATGTTGCAGCAGCATCATTCCTCTGGTCACAAACACTTTTTTGGTATGGGGGAATGGCACTGTGGATGCCTAGGGTCAGCATGGTGAGGTATGGCTTGGGGAAATAAAGCCCTACAAAGACTGAAGGACAGAAGTGTGCTCACACAAAATACTAGGCATGAGGCTTTCCCACCTATGCAGAAGTTGCACAGGTGAACTTTTGAGGCCTGAAGGGGAAGGAGGTGGCTCATGTGTAGGCTGGGCAGTGGTTCTGCAGGAAGCGTGGCGGAGGCTGTTGCATGGCCCATCCCCATGTGTGGGTGTCTGGGTTTTAGTTTCCATGTGGTGACCAAATGGCCAGCAACAAAGAACAACTCAGCAGTGTCCGCTGCCCCAGCCCGGCAAAAGTAGTGGGATCAATAAAATGCTCCCCAGATGTGACACAGCGAGGATGCCAAACAGGTCAAGAGAGTCAAAGCAGGGGTGGGAATACCAAATTTAATGCAATTTTGGGGAGATGTGGGTAACACCAAGGAGGATTCATCTGAAATCATCCCTAACACTGCCAAGAGGCTTTGGGAGAGCACACAGGCACATCTCAGCTGCAAAGTGCTATCCTCCCAAATCACCCACAAGGCTTCCCTGGGTCAAGAGTACTTCCACCTGCTTTGCAGCTCAGCCCACCTACCCCAGGGAAAGCCCTCACCCACCAGCTGACAGCTGTTTCTGTGAGCCATGTAGGTGCCTAGGCAAATAAATAGGTAGAAACTGAGAACTGAACTTTCCCCTAGTGGCCAAGTGCAGGAGCAAGGTATAGAATGCTGCAAAAGGGACAAGAAAGACAGGGTGACTCTTTATAGGACGGGTTAGGGGAGCTTTAATGTGCAGGGGCATTTAACTCCAGGTGCAAAAGCAGCCAGCAACTCCTGGTCAGGCATAGCAAGAGAACAAGCACAGAGGCCCCAGCAGCTTTCACGCACATGCTGCTCTCCCTGTCTCCCATCAGCAATTGCTGGAAAATGGGGTGCAGGTGAAGACTAGCTGGATCCCATGGACTCTTTGTAGGGAACATCACAGTGTTTGGCTGGTACACGGTGCAGGTTTGTTCAGGGCTGGTGCTGAAGCAGCATCCAGAGCTGCAGAGCCACGGTTGGGATCCCTACTCATGTGATGCGCCCTCCATGGCAGATGTTCACTTAGGTGCAAGAGGAGGGGGATCAGCCCAGCCTGAACCCACCATAGCTGCTGAGAGGGCACTCAGACCAAGTGCACATACAGCAATACAGCCAAATACAGCCTGCATAAAGGTGGAGAAAACAGCACTTCCTTGAACTGTTGCAATACATGATAGAAGCATTTAATAAATAAAAGCTGCTAGGCAGGTATCTTTTATCTGGCTTTGGCCAAGGCTTTTGATAAAATCTCACATCACAGACTATTAAAGCACCTTACCAAAGGTTAAAGGGGCAAAGTCCCCATTTGGTGACAGAAAACAAAGACAGAGAACATCTGCTCCTCAAAGCAAAATGCAACACGACAGAGGCCACTGCTGGTATCATTATTATTTAATACCCCTTGTGTATTAATGAGACGCAGCAAGACGAGGGAAGGAAAACCAACGACAGCACAAACTTACTTTGCTTTGTCAAAACAAAGAGAAGCGGGGGAAAGCTGTGCTGTGAGAGGTGCTTTACAACATAAGAAATTAAAATACCCCACTAAAGTTTTTGTCTCAAAAGCAAATTACCAGCCCCACATGCCAGGGTAAGTAGTTTCAGTGCATTAAACCTAATACTCAGTACAAGCTGAGCTGAAGCAGACGGTCCTATTTGAGCAGCCACTTCATTGGAAATTCTGCAAGGAAACTGAAGAAACTTTCCCTGTCATTTCTTACCCTGGTTTTAATCAGCAATATTTTCTCACGCTTTTGTGATGCTGCTGCTTCTTGGTTACAAACATTGCAGAGGAGGCTGCATTGTTTTATTTTTAAAAGAAGTTTCTGCTGACATTTAAGAAGCAGAACAGGGAGAGTTCAAATGCTGCTCATTTTGTGAACACCAGTGATGCAGAACCAAGTTAGAAGCCTACATGGCCCAGAAATACTGCTTAAATTTAACCTGGATGTACATGCAACAACTCACTTTGGCCGAAGAAATCTGACCTGCTTATCATCCATGCTCCAAGTCATCCAAGTAAAAAAGACTGAAGAAACGCAGGCCCCACACCAGCAAAGGTTGAGGACACGTGTCACATCCTCATGTCAGCACAGGAGGCAGCCAGCTTTGATGGGCTGCAGTACAGAGAGCTTTGCCTTTTTTTTTTTTCTTTTTTTCCTTTCTTAAGGTGTGCAAGGCAGACTGTTCACATGGCATCGGACCAAATTGCTCCAGATCATGGAATTTCTACTGGAGATTTTGCACACAGACAGCAAAAAAGCCTTTGGGAACAGGGGGACAAAACCAAAAACAAGCAAGCAAGCAAACAAACAAACCAAAACATAGGTATTTGATCATCTTTTAATGCTAGAAAACTTTTATTTAACTCTAGAAAAATGTTACATGAAGCAGGTGGTTCCAGCAGCGTGGGTTCTTCTCAGGGCTTTTGAATCCATCACTACTCTTTCAGGGTTTTGTTTATGGTCTTGGGGGAGAGTGGCTGGAAAGCTGCCCAGTGGAAAATGACCTGGAAGTGTTCAGCTGGCTGAATACGAACCAGCAGTGTGCCCAGGTGGCCAAGGGCATGGTGGCCTGTATCAGAAAGAGTGTGGAGAGCAGGAGTAAGGAAAAGATTGTCTCCTTCTACTCAGCACTGGTGAGGCCACACCTTGAGTACTGTGTTCAGTTTTGGGCCCTTCACCACTAAAAAGGACATTGAGGTGCTAGAGTGTGTCCAAAGAAGGACAATGAAGTTGGTGAAGGGTCTGGAGCACAAGCCTTATGAGGAGCAGCTGAGGGAACTGGGGTTGTTTAGTCTGGAGAAAAGAAGGCTGAGAGGAGACCTTTGTGTTTTCTACAGCTACCTGAAAAGAGCCTGTAGCGCGGTGAGGGTCAATCTCTTCTCCCAGGTAACAAGTGCCAGGATGACAGGAAACACCTCCAGGTTGCATCAGGGGAGATTTAGATTGAACATTAGGAAAAATGTCTTCACTGAAAGAGTGGTTGAGCATTAGAATGGACTAACCAATTAAGTGGTAGAATCAGCATCCCTGGAAGTATTTTAAAATGTGTAGTAGATGTGGTGCTTATGGACATAGTTCAGTGGTGGACTTGTCAGTGTTGCATAAATGGTTGGACTTGATGACCTTGAAGGTCTTTTCCTACACTAATAACCCTATGATCCTACACCAAAAGGACTTTGCCCTGGATGCACAGGACTCCCTTTCTGATCCCAGATGTCCACCAGGAGCTGTATCAACTGTGATGCCTTACAGAATTGTGGGTGGGGTACATGCATGCTGGGTGCATCAAGAGTGACCTGAAGATGAAGCAGAAATGTGGCTCACTGCTCTCTCTTGCTTTGTTTTGCTGGCAAAGCTACTGCTTGCCCACACAAAGACTCACTCCAGCACAGGCAGGAAGGACTAGTGCAGAAGCCCACCAGGACATATTGCAGGTCCACCTGAGGATGCTCTACCATTGCCCATGCAAAAAAAAGAATGCTCTTAATTAAACAGTGCAGTTAGCTACACATAGTGCCCAACCTTGTACCCTTGTCCTGTTTAGTTTCAACTCTAGAGGGTCACATCTGTACCAGTACAAATGGCTTGCATGGATACCCCTACACGTGTTTTCCTTCCTGGAGAGCCCTCACCAGACTTCTGTCTTCAAATGTGACCGTCCCACCACTAGAAACAACCATGGGAAGGGACAGAGCAGTCCCTGGCTTGGCATCCATAAGGCATGTACCTCCCTTCCACTCTTGCATAAAACAAGGCATAAGGCAGTGTCACCAGACCTCGCTATCTTGGCATGAATTTCCATCTACTTGGGTTTTCTTTTGGTCATGGAAATCTCATGGTTTTTTTTAAACTCCTGTATTAAAGAAGTGTTTTGCCCTCATGGATGTGGAGAAAAAAATATGAAAAAAACATCAGAAAGGAAAAAACCCTCTAAGTTAAGGCTAAGAAACCAGGAACATTTTCTTTTTTTTTATATTGTGGTTTTCATTATGTTTCATTATTTACTTTCGTTTTTAATGAGCTGCTGGTGGTAGAGATGATGGCTAAATGCTGGAGAAATGTTAATGGGAGAAAGTGATTATTGCCTCTCAGCTGCTAGTTGGGGTTTTTTTCCAATTGAAATCATCTATGAAGGAGCACACAGACATGACATGAAGCCAGGACTCAGCAAATCAGCTTAGATCAACAGCAACCAGAAGATTGTGAGATCATCTGCTCCCTCTCTGAGTGGAGGGAGAGGCACCAAAGGAGAGTTCAAACTCCAAGTCAGGACTGTGGGCACTGTCCTTAGTTCATCTCTAATATCACACTCATCAGCAAATGCCCCGCAGGTGCTCACAAAGAAACAACTTATGTGGGTTAAGCTTGAAATACTTTGGGAGAGCAACACAGAGGAGTCTGAAAAGCAATTCATTGTACAAATAATATTAATGACTCCCTAAAGGTGCTTGCTTGGTGCTGGCAGCTCCTGTGCACCTCTGGTCTTCTCTAGCATAATCAGGGGCACCTACATTCAATCAGCAATAAAAAGAGCAATTAAAATTGGGAAGAAATACATCACTTTAATTTCTTCTCTTTCTGCTTGTTTTTAGGCAGGACTTTTTCAAAGAGGGTTGCACAAAAGGCAGTCTTTGAATTAACAGGCAATTACTTAATTAGCTACTTAATTGCAAATTACAAGCAGCAAAGTGCCTTCTTTATCTGTTTGGCAATGTAAAACTTGGCCCAATGCTATTTGTAACACCAAATTCCCCTCCTTTCTGGGGACAATTTGTCTGACACATAAAGCAAGACAAGTTTTAAGTGAGAATCATTTCTCTTCCAGCTTTAGTTAGTTAGGAGAAGGGTCTTTTGAAGCACACAAAGCACTTTCAAGTAGAAAAAAATAACCAAGATGCTGGCAGTCAGGCTTTGTTAGAGATACATCAGAATTCAGTGATTTATGTATTAAATGCTTAAGAAAAAAAAATGCGATGTTTTGCAAATCAGTGATGGAAAAAGTTTGTCTCATGCAAATACTCTCAGACCAGAAGGGGTATCTTGGCTGTACAGTGCAGCTTTTTAAGGGTTGTGCTGTACTCATCACTTGCTTCAAAACGAGATGACATTTTTTTCTGAAGCATGTTCCAACACAGATTTTGGGTTAAAAAAGTCACGAGCTGACACATCCAGCCAGGCTGCAGCACTCCTGCTGTGGTAACTTCAGCCTTCCATAGGCAACACACCAACAGGGGCAGACGGAGACGACATCTGTGGACTTCTCCAACTTCTCTGGGCCAGGGATTTGGCTCTGCATCCACCCACACCTGTTGTAATATTCATCCCTGGAAACACTCCATGGAAGTCTGGATGGGGTTCTGAGCAACCGGATCTAGTTAAAGATGTTATTTTCTTCCTATCTGGAGGCTGGACTAGATGACCTTTAAAGGTCCCTTCCAACACAAACCATTCTATGATTTGGTGAAAAATTCAGTGTTGGACAAATTTTGCCCATCGTCAAGTCCACATGACTTCATATTTCCTTCTTGCCCAGCTTCTGGGTGTATCATGGATAAGATGTAACTTTTCATCGAATTTTTTGTGAAAATTAATCACTGGCAGAGGACTTATTGGAAATAAGGTCTGGGCTGCATCAGAAGCTGTACAGCCAGCATCCAAGAGAAGGGATTCTGCTCCTCTACTCCGCTTTGGTGAGACTTCACCTGGAGTACTGTGTCCACCTATGGAGTACAGGAAAAACATGAACCTGACGGAACAGGTCCAGAGGAGGGCCAGCTGGAATACCTCTCCTGTAAGAATAGTCTGAGCGAGTTGGGCAGGGCTTTACAATGAGGGTGGTGAAACACTGGCACAGGTTACCCCGAGAGGTGGTAGGTGCCTCATGCCTGGAAACTCTTAAGGTGAGGTTGGACGGGGCATTCAGCAACCTCACCTGTCTGAGGATGTCCCTGCTTATTGCAGGGAGGTTGGACTAGGTGACCTGTAAAGGTCCCTCTCACCCTAAACCACTCCGCGAATCCCACGGATTGCCCCTGCAGCGCAAGGCTGGCTGGCGGGGGGGG
>VWZI01009977.1:196703-270822 GCA_013396835.1 Psilopogon haemacephalus
GATTTAAAGGGGAATTCGCCTCCGCCGTTATGCTGGGCCGGGCGCGGGGAGCGGCGTGGCGCCGCTGGAGCGCGGGCTGCCCGCTTGGCCCGGGGCCCCGCCGCCCTCCTTCAGCCCGGCCCCGGGGGAAGGGCGGGGGACGGAGGGGGTTGTGCGTACGTCTCACCGCGCCGCCACCGCGGCCGCTTTAAAAAAAATCTGGCACCGGCACTGGACGGGTTAATTTCTTTGCCCGCCGACATTTTTTTTTCTCTCTTTTTCCCTCCTTCTCTTCCCCCTCTTACTTCCCATCTCATCCTTCCCTCCCCCTCATGGAGCGGCAGCGACGGGGGGAGGGAGGGAGGAAGGGAAGGGGATGCGCGCGCCCAACGTTCCACCAGCCGCTTGGCGCGCGCCCCGGTGCCGTCGGCTCTGAGCCCCTCCTCTCCCCCCGCCAGCGAGGGGTTAACCCCGCCCCGGTGACGTCTTACCTGCGCGCACGTGCGCCCGCGCCGGTGTTCGGAGGGCTGTGGGGGTGTCGCTTCCCAGTGGCCACGCCGCCCACTCTCCCCTGAGGATTTGTTCTCTCCGGAGCCGGGAAAGAGAGGGGTTGTTCTATGCGCGGCTGCTCGGCACAGGGAGAGCCCAGCTGCTCTTCGTCCCCCACGCCGCCTCTCCTTCTCCTCTGCGGTTGCACAAAGAGCAGCAGTGAAGGCCCGGGCTTGCCTTTAAAGGCAGCGGCTGGAAATTTAAGGTGTCCCTGAGCCATGTCTCTCTGCAGCGCGCCTCTCCGCACTCCGTGGATAAATGGTTGTTGCGGTTCTTCACCTTGCTGGTTTTGGGCAGTTGGGTTGCCGTTAGTTGCTCTTGGGTTTGTTTTGGGTAGGTACCTGACTCTGGTTCTTCCTCTCTTTTGCTCTTATGCTTTTCCTCTTTCTGCTTTTTAGGGGAACAAGGATTAAACTGTAGTTTTAAATATTTATTATGCTGGTTTTTAAAAGTAAGAAACATCTGGGTTACGAGGTGCTTTCCTTTACTGGGGAAGGATGCTGAACGCTCAAATCGCATGCCCGCGTAGACTGTTAGTAGTCGCAAGAAACTTGGTCTCTCAAGTAACGCTGCTTCCGTGGCAAGTCTGTGAAATACACAGTTGCAGACAGCTTTGTTCAGATCGTCATGAACAAAGTTACTGTGCTTTTGCACTGTGGATGTTTTCCGTTTAATAAAGTAATCTTGTTTGTTTCGGTATTTGTTTTCAAGCTAGGGAGCATAATTTATTGTGCCCTTACAGTCCTCAGGGCTGCTGGTAGGCTCTGGCCCCCGAATCCTTGCCTATATAAGTAGGTAGGGGGTGCTAAATTTATTCCCGTTACTACTTCGATATAGGAAAATATTTCCCTTATGGGGCAGGCTGCTTTTTACAAATTTCTAGAATTAATTAGAGTGAAGTGTTAAAAAAGAACGAAGGGGGAACCCACATCACCCTTCCTTGATAAACTTTTGTCTTATTTCTGTTGACAGGTTGTTTTTCAGGCACTGTCTTTCAAATTATTTCTTTCCTTTTTGATTGCAAGTGGTTAGTGTCTTGTGTTGGAAGAGAACAGCTATGAACTGCATTCATTGCTCATCCAAGACACGTTCTTGAAACTCCAGTTTGGATTACTGCCCAAGCCTGGGCTTCGGAAGATTTGTTTTAAATAAGTGCCACGCCTCCTAGAGAAGGAGGGAAAACGCTATGGAGGGGTGTTAGGCTTCACATCGAAATTTCTCAGAGAGCTTAAGCTTCAATTCCTGGGAAGAATAGACAATAAATTAGTAGGCTTAAAGGTTTATGAAATGCACGTGTGTGTTACTAAGTGCTTTATAGGGGAAATTAGTTGCACAGCCTGTATATTTACTTCTTTCTTCTGTGTAGTGTTGTCAAATTTAGTGAATACCAGTCACTTACTTCCTTCTGTGTTGTTGTTTTTCAGCTTAACTTTGCAACACTGTGACCATCAGTATCAGATTTTGTCAGTAATGCTGCTGAACTTTGTTCTTCTTGATAGTCAGGATCCTTGCTTTCTAAGAAATTGCCACAGACAGGTTGCTTTTAGTAATTCCTGAAACTTCTCAGAGACAGAGGGATTGCATTTTATCACAGCCAGTCCTGTTCTGACAAATCAGTGCCTCTCTTAGGCCTCTTACTAGTTTTGGAGTGTGGTGTTTGTGAGTCAGAGTGGAAAAAGAGTCTAAAATTAGATGTGTATTGTTAAGAATTTAATTAAATTAGTTGCATCAGTGTCTTTTTGCATTGCCAGTTTAATGTGGAATTCTCTGTATTCTTAGTATCATTAGTTCACTAAAAAAGGACTTGAGAGGCAAAACCCCTTTTATTTAACTTTTTGAAGTCTGCAAACATGCTGAAAGGCAAACTGGCCTGTTTGTAGGTAAACCAGGCTGTTTAAATAAGGCTTCTTTGTTATTCTGTTACCTGTGCTAACAGAACACTGGGGCTGTGTTTTCCCCCAAGGAGAACAGGTGTATTATGGAGTTTCAGCTTCTTGCATCAGAACTGAAGCAGAGCCATTATTTGAACAGCATCTTATTTTTGAGATTAATATGTTAACAGATAAAATTATGACCCGCATTGAGCTGAGTACAAACAGATGTCTCCACTGAGCATATTGCTGCTACATCAAGGTCCAGGCTGCCTTTTGAAAATTGGCCTCAGTGCTCTGGGAACTCTTAGTTCTTTCATTACCTCTCTATTAAATGAGATTGGTAAGTGTGTTAGATTCCTTTTTAACAAAATACTTATGCAGCATACCTGCAAAAGAAATTAAGTCTCTGATTCACCTGGCATAAGTGTCACAAAGTGGGAAGAGTCATTCTGTTGTAGAAATGGGTTGTGAAAGATGTGCCCACGTTGTCTTAACAAGAGAACAATGACATTGAGTGCTTTCTTTTTCTTTTTAACTTGTTCCATGTAAAAAACTTGTTGCCTTGCAGGTTCTAGGAATTTCTAATGTTCCAAAATTTATTTTTTTTTTTAATTAGACTGATCAGCAGAGAAACTGATACTGTTGCTCGGGGGTGGGAAAGGCCAGCATTCTGTGTAGGAGAACCATGTCTGTTCGGGAGTCCTTTAACCCAGAAAGTTATGAACTGGACAAGAGTTTCCGTCTGACCCGATTCACTGAACTGAAAGGCACAGGCTGCAAAGTGCCTCAGGATGTGTTACAGAAACTGCTCGAATCTCTACAGGAAAACCATTTTCAGGAGGATGAACAGTTCCTGGGTGCAGTTATGCCCAGGCTGGGTAAGTAGTTGCTCGTCCAGACAGTCACATGTGGTCCTTCTGTTTGGTCTGCTTAGTGTCATGATCTCTTTGTGGTTTGTTTAATCAATTTGAATATTATATGTTGTATAATGCCTGCACAGCATCCAGAAATCTGAAGAATTAATTTCATGGTGTCACTTGTTGGCATCTGGATCATGAGGCTATTATTTTAATTATTTAACATCCTGCAGTGCCTTCAACAAATAATTCAGGAATGGCTGTTGTGATAGGCTCGTGCTTAGGCCTTAGTCTCCTCCTCCCTTTCCCCAGTGGATGCTTTGCCAGCTGAAGGTGAATTAATTAATGTCTGGACCTTTTTATATGCATACGTTGCCTTTGGAAGTGTATGCAATGAATACAGTGAGTTTTGGATGACTGATAGAGTAAATTCTCTTCTCTCTCCTCTCCATTCCTGGGTCGGAGAAAATGAGCAAGAGAAAACTCACTTCAGTTGACTGGGAGTAGATTTTCATAGCTGTCACTTTTACTTTCAGTCCTTTCATTCTGCACTGTAACTTTTTTGCTCATCTGTAGAAGCTACCTAGTAAAGTCTGTCTTTCCAGCCTTTCTCATCAGCTTCACTTTCTCTTTGATATTTGCACAATGATGCAAGCAGTAAGGGAAAACAACCTGCGCAAGCCATCTACATGGGGAACAGGGCAAATGTATGTATTTTGATACCAGCTACTGTACCTAATATTGATATAGATAAATTAATGTAGATAATGTGTTTAATGACACTTAATTCTGTTTGTCTATTTACTCAGCCCTGCATATTCAATCTCTACTTTGCAGTGCAGAACGACTTTTTTTCCCTTAATTTTGGAATATCAATGTGGCATTTATTCTGAGGTTATTTAACTATCAATTTAGTGTATAATGACCTTATTTTAAATAATTTTAACATCACTAATTGTGTACTAGGAGGCTAATAGGTTGCAACCCATTATTCTGGTGGAGATTGAATTCAGTGATAGATTAGTAAGGAGCCTGTGTTCTTGCTTAAACAATGGCCATCTTTGTATGAAATATCTAAACAGCAATTGTGTGTGGAGCTGGGATGGCACTATAATTTAATGCTCCCTAATGAAGGGCACTTCGAGCTTCTTTTATCCCCAAATTGCTATTTGTACCGTTTTTTTCTAAATAAGTTGTTCACAACAGCATTTCGATTTGGCTCATTTCTAAAATCAGTAATAGTTTCTTTTAGATTTAATTATCTAGCTCTTTTTTGTTTGTTTTTTATTTTCTCTTATGAACCTACAGGCTCTAAACAGTAGTGGAACTGCTAATAGATTTTTCTTCTCCAGCTATAGGAAAAGGTTAAAAAGTAGACTAATACTATCAATATGTAGGTGTGATATTATGTAACAGGAAATCTTGTTAGTAATAGAAGATGGAGAGTTCAGGTCTCTTAAAAATATGCTTTTCTGGTGAGTAACCCTTTAACAAATGTGTCTTCTGACCAATTTTTGGTGTGATGTGCCACTGGTACTTTATGTTTAAAATATATAGGTAGTCAGGTAGGTAGCTTCACAGCCTGCGCATGTATGCACCATGCTCTTGAGATGCTATTAAGAGGGAAATTTCTGGCAGCAGGCTCGAGCTTGCTCCTTTTCGGTTCTGCAGTTTTAAACATGGCTGCAGTTTTCTATGTGAGTGTATCTGTGAGTAAGAAAATGCAAGTTTGATATTAATGAGAATTAATGGCTATTTGCAGTCATTTTTCTGAACAGATTCACTTACTTAGGCCTTTTTTGGTGGGGTAGAAACTTAGCCTGAGGAGGACAGTTAATGGCCCCCTGGCCTGTTGGTCCAGCAGCACTTTTGTTGGAGTTGTGGAAAACAACAGAAGTTAAATCAGTCTTGCAGTGTTATGACATGAATAGATGTGGGCAAAACAGCTGCTCTACGTGAGCCACTTCTCTGTAACTGCCTATGTACTTTTCCCTAGAGAGGTGGCATCATGCAAAGTGGCTTGGTAACTTCTGCAGAGGATGACCAACCCCTAAATTACTGCTCATGAGCTTCTGTTAGTATCCTTTCTCTTCTAAGGCAAGATTTTCTGCCTTCATGGGCCAGAGAGGCAAGATCCTCTCTAGCTATTGTCTACCTACCACCTGACGTGCCTTTGGCTCTGTGGCCTCAGTAGGACCTCAGATGACAGAAGCTTGCCCCATCCCTGTACGGGACACTGCCAAACACTGGCTTGTAGCTCTTTCTGTGTAGTGTGTTTTATTAATCTGTGGGGAAAAGTTCCTGTCTGGCATTTGCTCCCTGAAAACTGAAGACTCTTGCCCTGCAAGGTATGCAGAGTAATTGTAGGCAGCTTGCTGGCAGCCCAGGAAGGAGGTAAGCTGCCTGCTGTTGCACAAGGGTATGGAGAGGGAGCACAGCTGAGCTAGCATGGTGTGAGTTGTCACCTGCTGCTTTTTTGTGCTGGCTCTTGCACTGCAGCGAATGCCAAGTGGCTTCAATGTCACTCTGTTTGGAATATCCACCAGCAGGGAAAAGGCTGTGCTTGATGGGCTTGTTTTCTTGGAGGAGTTTCCCTGTCTTGCAATTTGTCTTGCTGTCTTTCAGCTTCACAGAAGTGAGACAAGGTTAACAGTTGGAGAAGCTCCAAGTGGGTAGATCATCTTTCACTGGGGGTCTAGACTGTGAATTGTGGTTGTTCTTTGTGTGCCCCCTGAAGTGAGGAAATGCCCTTTGTGAGAGCCTATGTCCTTTTAAAGCTGTCACTGTGTTGAGATTGGAGTGGCAGGAAAGCCTATTTGCTTTTGACAATATTTATGTAGTTCCTCTTAACTCTAAATGTACATACATACAGACACAGATGTTCTTAACATACTATTATTATGCTGAAAAAATGTGAAACATGGTTTAGTTCTTGCTTTCAGCAATTTGCACTTCTGTTCTAGTCAGGAGTTTTCATTCTCTGCTTTTCTCTTAATGTGTGCTGTGTGCCTTTTCCTGAGGAATGAATTTGCTGTGTCTGTCCAGGCATTATTGTGACTTGTATTTCAGAGATATGTTTTATAAGTTGTCTTGTTAAGAGCAAGAGACAAAGGCAAAGTTGCTCACCTCACTGTCAAATTTTTGCCTTCACAGGTATTGGGATGGACACTTGTGTTATTCCATTAAGACATGGAGGTTTGTCGTTGGTCCAGACAACAGATTATATTTATCCTATTGTGGATGATCCTTATATGATGGTAAGTTGGCTAAACTTAGTTGTTAGCTATATTGCTGATTTTATTTGTGCTTCTCACTTTCCAATATGATGGCAATCTCAGCTGTTGCTTCTGAATGCAGTGCTAATTGTTTAACTACATTCAGTGCCTTTCCTAAATACACGTGAAGAGAAAAAGGCAGTTTCATCCTGTAATCTTTCCTGTGTCAGTCAGAAACGCTCTAGGGCTGCTTTCTGTGAGTGAAAGTTCTGATAACTGCCCTGTTTAATTTAAATTTCCCTCCATCTGTTGTTTTGTGTGATTTGTCTTGAAATGCCCAAAAGGGTGGGGGGAAAGCTGTGAAGCAGCAGACAGTAAATTCCACTCACGAGCAGAACAACACTGTAATTGACTTTTTTGAGGTGCTGGAATAACCAGGTAACATGTTAGAACTGGAAATGCCTAAATGACAGTAGCTGGCAGTAGCACCTGGCAACTTCAGAGTGCATTGTGAACACCACTTTTCTGGTCATACTACCTCTGCTTGCAGATGGAGAAGTTTAAATGTGTTGTTGGAAGCTGTGTGCACTCACTTTAAGGTTGGTTCTTTCTGTGCCCCTATTTTGTTTAGTCTATCACAGTAGAGATTCCTTTGCCATGGTCTCTTTTGTGATTGGTCAGGATTGGTTTGAGCAGAAGTTCATAGGGAAAAAAAACGGACTTCAAAAACAGACTTATTAAAGCTGTAGAGTATTCTACAGGAGGTGTTCATTAAGTCAAAGTTAAGAAATGTTAGAATTCCTCTGTCCTGCGAGTTGAATGTGGCTTCTTTAAGGCATGCTTTTCTGCTGTTTATGTGGTCAGATGTTTTATTTGCTAATGTTGGTTCAGTGTTTGTTCTCTGAGACCTGTCAGGTATGCAGTTGAACATGCAGTTTGAGATTGGGACCAGGTAGTTTGGTTGTTGTCCTTTTTTTTTTTTTTTTTTCCCAGTATGCTTGACTAACTGCTGTGTACAAAAGCAAGCCTGGCTCCTTTGATTTCTGTTCCAGAAGAGCTCCGTTTTTGCGAGCCAAGCCAAGATTGCAGGCTGGCCTCGAGTACAGAGTTGTTAAGCTCTGCTGAGAAACATGATTCAAGTGGCTTGCTCTAATATCATGTGGGAACTCATCAGGGACCAGAGGGGAGAAAAAAAAATGTTGGCGAGCTGTGTTCATCATCTGAGTAAATCTCCTATCTTGTGAGGGGCAGTGTGAGAAGGCCGTGGTAAAAGGAGGAGGGTTGTTTTGTTTGAAGATACAAAGGGTTTGAGATGCTTCAGGAGTGGATAGATGAGTTTGTGCCTAGATGAAGTTTATGCCGATGTGGTAGGACCAAAATGTAAATTTGCCCTTAGCCCAGCTCTAGCTTTGTTGTTTTCTAATGCTGGAGTCCTTCACTTTTCTTTCATGTCAATATTAGTGTAGTGACTTGCCCCTTCCTAATCTGTCTGCAGATTTGTATTTCTTCCTAAAAGCTTGGAGCAGGGATTCTGTCAGTTACTGTCTTGCTGTTTCCTGCAGTGATAATCCAAAGTTGGAGCTGCTGAATCCTCTTCTTGGACCTGTGGGGACTAGAGTGTCTGGGGGCAATACTTTCTTGTTTGGACCAACATCAGTTTGAGAACAGTCAAATACAATTTGCAGTGGGACAGTTAGGAGCAGAGGAATGGTGAGACTCAGGAATTTTGAGAGTAGTGTGCTCTGGAGATCCTGGTTCAAAACAGACTGCTGCTACCCTGCTTCTCCAACTGTTTTTTTGCCGTTTTTAGTCTAGATGTCCCCTGATCCATGCCTGTTGTTACCACTCTGTTCTCGTGATCACTCATGTGCAGTCTACACTGCTTCTTGCTTTTCTGCTCTGTTTCCTTACCTAGTTTGTTGTAGACAGGTGTTCCCCGATTTAGATTCTCTCCTTTCCCCATGTGTGGTGTCTGCCAGCAGCTCCTTGTCTCCTCTGTCTCCCTATTTGGGGGAAGGGGACCCATAAAAGGAAAGTCAAAAGTGCAAATGAACTGCAAGCTGGATGGCTTGACAGAAGGGATTAGAAAATGTCTGAGGATGGCAAAAGTGCATGTGGATTCAGATGAACTTCAGATTTCTGCTTCAGAAAACAGCTTTGTCTTGCTTTCTCACTGCCTATTTTAAAGCAAAGTTCAGCAGTTATACGCAAAAACCCTCTTCCTTATTTTTCCCTTTCCCCTTCTCTTTGGCTTTATTACTGAAAACACTCAGTCCATGTTGTCTGAAGCGTCTCTTTGGTGTACACCTGTAAAATCTGTATCCAGCGTACAAATGCTTCATCTTAAATGGTTTGATACTGGAAAAGTTACAGCAAACTCAAGTTACATAATAAATATCAAGCCACTGGTAATGGAACTGGTGTTAGTCTCTATTGTGTCACTGGGAATATACCATTTTGAGGACAGGAGCAGGAAACTGGCTGGTTTGAGAATGAGTTTCCTTCCACTCCATTCCAGCATCCTTTCTGGTGGTCTTCTAAGGAAAACCTTCACTCCACACTGATCTAGACTGATCAGATCCAGGGATCTGAGACTCCATGCTCTGCTCTTATAAATAGTTCTTAGAAGTACTGTACATAGATGGTTGTGTTTCAGGGGCACTAAGCAAGCAGTTGCTTAGCATGAGGGACCCAGCCAGGCTGACGGTTTGTGAATTCTGTTGTGTTTATCAGTGCTCACAAGCCATATATTGTCCTCTCTGCTGCTTCAGGCTTAAGGCTTGCACTCCCTGAATTTGTTTCTATGCTAGTTTTTTCCAGTTGGCAAAAGCAGTGTTAGATTGACCTCTGACTATTTGAATAGAGAGCTGTTGTCAGTGTGGTTTTAAAAACTTATCTGTTGTTCCAGAGAGGACATAAACCAGCAGTTTGCTTGGTAAATACTGAAGATAGTGGAGAATGGGTTTATAGTCCCCTTCCAGAAAAAGGAAACAGCAGGCTTTGGTATTCTTAACATCTAGAAAATTAACAGCTGATGTATATCAAACCACCTAATACACAGGTTACTCTTCTTTTAATGGTTTAAGATTTAAGTGATTATATTTCAAACTGGAATAAGTTTTAAAGGATTCCCCTAATGCTACTGGAAGCTCTTGAATGTATTAAAATTTGGATTATATTTAATAGTTATTTGGAAGTGTTATTTCATGTCATCAGCAGGTAAGCTAGCTGTCTGAACAAAAAGTGATTTTTGCAGAAATCCTTTATATGTGAATAGATGTGAAGGTTTTAGAGATGGTGGTAATTGTGTTTAGATTCCTTCCTTTTTTTTTTTTTTTGCTTTCCCCCCATGTCTTTTGGCAGAAGCATCTTTCTGTAGTCCAAATAGTGTCAAATAACCATATTTCTATCATGTTGGTGTTGCCTGCATGAAAAATGGAGATTTAAAATCCTGAAACCAGATGCTGGTTACAATTCTGCAGCTGCAAACTTAAACCAATGTTAATAAAATGTGAAAAGTCTTCCAAATAACTCAAGAGAATTTGTCCTGTATTTAAAATTATCTTGTAACGCCCTAGGGCATATCCTGTGTCAAAGTTCTGTATCTTTATCAGGAAACCTGGTGTCTGCTTTGAACTCATCCACATCCCAGAAAACCCTCACTTGAATCTATTAATTTAGCAAAATTGGCTAAGCTCATGTTAGCCAAGTGATTCCTTCTTGGTTTTTTCAGTTTCATGAGTTCTTAGAGGAATCTTCAACAGAAGGTTGTGTCTTGGATAAATTTCTATTAGTGGAGATGTTCACACACAAAGTCAATTAAAATATATGTATTGCAACAAAATTCAGCCTTGTCATTTGAAGAAGCGATAGAGAAGGCACATCTCTAGCACCACACAAGTGGCAGGGGACAAACATTTTTCCTCAGTAGAAGTGACAAGGCTAGCTTCTGGGGGCCCTGAGCTCCTTAATTCTCAGCACATGCTGTTTTCTCTGCAGACATCTTCTTACTGCTTTTCTGACAGAAAAGCCACCCCAGTGTAGCTATGTATCTTCTGGGAAGAAAGGTACTCCTGAAAACTTAAGTGTAAACATGGCCTTCAGGGTAGTGCAGAAGAACAAACAAGCCTGCTCATCAAGGTCCCTGTCTCCCATGCACACTGATGCAGAAGTGCAGCAGTGTATGCTTTTTGGGTTAGTTTCCTAGCAGTTGTGCATTACATACAATGGTTGTCTTCCCCAGTGTATGCAGTTTTTTGTGCTGGAAGGAAGTTGCTAGAAACATACCAGATAACCTAAACTGGCCTTGTTAACAAAGACTTTGTTGAATTTACCTTTAGCCTCTGAAGTGAAGCATCCACCCTAAATTCAGTTGTGGGATTCTTAAGCAGTCAGTAGTAAGAGAATATGTTGACCAAGACAGCTTGGTCTCCTTGCCTGTAGAAGGAACATATATCTGCACTTCTAGATGGATGCATTGCATGAAACGGATCATACTGCATCTCTGGGTGGGTTTCCTAATGCCTGTGGAATAAGTAGCTGTCTCAGTGCAAACTCATGCTGAAAGTTCTGTTCATGGCAAATGTGTGAACACTCATAACAGTCTCGCAGATTTTTTTTTTTGTCTCTTCCTTTTTCAGGGAAGGATAGCATGTGCCAATGTCCTAAGTGACCTTTATGCCATGGGGGTCACAGAATGCGACAACATGTTGATGCTCCTTGGAATCAGCAATAAAATGACAGATAGGGTAAGTTTTTGGGTACTTGCTTTTGAAGGAAAACCAAAACAATTAAAAAATGCTTAGAATGTATTTACGTTCAGTGTATTTTCTCCTCAAAACCTGAACCCTTTTAAAGAATATACATTTTTATTTTGAATATCTCAGCTCATAACATGGATCTTGCCTCATAAACATTCTGAGGTCACTTACAGTAAGTTCACTTTTTTGTGGTATTGTAATCTGCTGCTACCTTCAGGGGCTGTTTAGTCTGGAAAAGAGACAGCTGACATCTTATCTATTTATACAAATATCTGAGGGATAGCTGTCAAGTTGATGGGGCTAATCTGTTTTTGGTGGTCAGCAGCAATAAGACAAGGAGCGATGGCTACAAGTTGAAATACAGAAAGTTTCACCTCAACATGAGGGGAAATGTCTTTACAGTGAGGGTGACAGAGCACTGGAACAGGCTGCCCAGAGAGTTGTCTTCTCTGCCTGTATGTGTTCCTGTGCAAACTACCCTAGGGGATCCTGCCTTGGCAGGGAAGCTGGACTCAGTGATTTAATTTCTGGAGATCCTTCCACCCTCTAAAGTTCTGTGACTCTGTGATTCACCTCCACCAAAATGGGGTCCCTCTTTTCTCAGTTCAGGACAATACTACTTCAAGGCAGCATTTAATTATCAGTTCATGTAACAAATGTGGACAAATGCTTCTAGTTCACTTAGGCAAGCTTTGTAACATTTCTGTGAAGCAGAAGAAACTCCAGTGGATTTTGGTTGGGGGTTTCCTCCCACCCCGTGTTTTNTTTTTTTTTTGTTTTGTTTTGTTTTGTTTTGTGGGAGTGACTAGCATGTTTGCTTTGCTCTAGCAGAAAAAAAATGTTTATTCTTAGAAGGAAGTAAGTTGAAACTGTTCAGGTTAGTGGAGGCCAAATGTGGGTTGATGTAACTTTGCTTCACTGTGTTGCACTGCTGTGGCCATACCTAACTATAGCTGGGATTGTTCTGACTTTTCAGAACTCTGATTATTTATATATTACCCCTTGATGAATGTTTCTTCATCATAAGAATGTCTCTGCACCTTTTTTTTTTTTTTAAGTAAAAAAGCTGTGAACCCATAACTCTGTGGGATAACATGCAACTTTCAGGAGGCTAACTTAAGGCTAGCTTTTCTGTCATGGACTATTTCCCATGAGGGCAGTTGACTTGAGTGATTAAAAGCCCTTGACCAGTCTTGAAATGACTAGCACTGCTGTGTATGGAACTCTGACTTCTGTTTTGATCTCTAGGAAAGAGACAAAGTGATGCCTCTAATTATCCAGGGTTTCAAAGATGCAGCAGAAGAGGCAGGAACATCTGTTACTGGTGGCCAAACAGTGTTAAATCCCTGGATTGTTTTAGGAGGAGTGGCCACGACAGTCTGTCAGCCTAATGAATTTATAATGTAAGTTAAATCACTAAACAATCAAAGGCACTGGTCTGAAGGGATGTAGTAAAAATACTTTAAATACCATGTTGTGATCTTGTGATCTGTCTCCTAATGAATAGAGCAGTACCTTCTCCTGCTTGCATTTGTCCTTAGCACTCAACAGATGCTACATCTCTTTTGTACATATTTGCTTTTTCAAACAGGATGTCTTTTTAGTTGTTCCCACACCCCAGTATCTTTCAATCCATTTCTCCTTTTGACAGAGAAGTTATTGACAACTGTTTTGGGCCATATGTTTGTTGTATTTATACATATTTTTAAAATATCTCCCAGTTGTGATTCTGTGATTGTTACACTATGGCTGTAAAAAACTACAGATTTGCTGTCTTTATAGCATTCTGTCCACTTAAAAGTAGCTGATTTTGAATGACCTATTGTGGCGTGTCACACTATACAAATTAACCTGTTTATGATTCTAGTGATGGTGATCTTATGCCCCTAAGTAACAAAGGTCAGGGGTTTTTTTTCCTTATCCTATTTTACACCTCCAGTAAACTGGAAGAAAAGATGTAACTTTGTGTGTGTCTGACTCCAAGCATTGTTTTGTTCCAAGAAAGAAGGATTAGCACTTCTGAATAAGTTTGCAGTGTTGTGTTCAATGAGTCCCAAGGGGTAACTCTGCCATTACTTAGGTTTTTAACTGTGTGACAAGATACATGCAAATGTAACTATCACCAGTTGTTTCTAATAACATGTGTGAATCTCCCTATGTAATTAATCCATTAATTCTTTGTTTTCAGGCCAGACAATGCAGTGCCAGGAGATGTGCTTGTATTAACTAAGCCCTTGGGAACACAAGTGGCAGTAGCTGTCCACCAGTGGCTAGATATTGTGAGTATGCTGCAGACTAAAAGAAATAGGGAAGAGGGTGTGAGCTACAAAGTGACCTTCCTCATTCCCTCAAAGTGACAAACTTCAGCAGTATAGTAAGTACACTAAGGGCTTAATTGAGAATGATCCACTGCCTTGTGTCGGCCTTATCTGAATACACGTGCAAAACTTTTCAGAGTAAAGCCAGTTTACTATTCTGTGCTTAGTATGTTCATCTTAATTGCACCTTGGGTGAAATTATGCCCCACTCCACTGCAAAAGTAATTGACAAAAGTTTATTGATGGCAATTAAGCCAAGATTGCTGTTTGTGTTCATGGACTTTCTGCTTGTCCACATGGAAATATATTTGTGTTTCACATGTATTACCCTGTGCATTCCATAAGAATATTTCTAGCAGCATTATGTATGTAGACATGCTTCCATCTGTTAGGCAAAAATGTAACTACTGAACTGAAAAGTGACTGCAAAATTGGCATCTGCTTATGTTGTCTGACTCCCAATACATGTCTTCAGAACTGTAACTGCTCAGTTTACACTTTAAAAAGATACATCTTTTCTAGTTTGGGGACTACTGAGCCTACAGACTGGCAGAGGAGTAAGCTGGAATATACTTTGTCTTGGCTGTTGGCCACTTCATTGTCAGGTGAATTCTAATTACAAAGCCTATTTAAACAGAATGTGAGAGCACCAGCTTAAACTTTTGTTGGAGTCTGGAGGATAAGAATGACACCACCGTAGGATCTGGGCTAGCAATTTTGATCTCTGGAATTTTCTAATCAAATAGAAGAATCAAGGTCTCGGGTAATTTTGATAATGAAAACTAAGTGGAACAACAGGACACCAATTTAATAGTATGTTTTCTGTATGTAATCTTACTTCATAACATATCTGTTATTGTGCTGACAGACTTGCAAATTAAGGGTATTCTGAATTTCCACATCCTTCAAGTACTTCTAATTTCCTTGACTGTCAACCAGAAACACTTTCTAGCCTGAAAAATGAGGACAGTGAGGAAATCAATCCTCCTATTACATGTAAACAACATATATCTTTGGTTGTGGTAGGAAAGTTTCTGAGTAGCTGTGCTGTCTTTTCTTCAGCTTTGTTTTGTGAAGGGGTAGGGGAAGTGAAATTAGAATTACCCATCACAAATCCACTCAAAAATCAAATTTCAGTAGGGAATTTGACTTTGCACATTCTTGCTCTTGTATTTCAATGCATAGTACAGCAAATTTATGTAGGGGCAGGAAAGGAAAACTGTAATGTAGAGATATGTGGCTGCAAAACAGATTGAAAATGAAAAAACAAAAACCCCAAATACAAACAAACAGACAAAAAAACCTAAAAGCAAAACAAACCTCCCCCCCCCAAAAAAAATTCCTAAACCATAAAAGTGGAGATATTTAAACAGAGCAGTAGAAAATGAGCTCTTGGTAACAAGTGATAGCTATGTCCAAATGGAGACAAAATCTGTGCCCCCTTTGCTTGGTTGCTGTCAGTATTGTTGCAACCACACCTCCAGCCATGTTGCTGGCAGCAGCTGCCATAGAGTGCAAAGTAAAAACTGCAAATAGTCTGCAGGCATGGGGCTCCAGGGACCAGAGTCAGGGATGCGCCAGGGGTGGTGAAGCTGTTTGCTCTGGTTTCAGCTGCCAGGCTGATAATGTGGACTGATTAGGCTGGTCCACGGCTGGGAATTGGCATCCTGTTGCCTTTTCCTTTCAGCTAAAAGGCCTGAAAGGGGTTGCTGTGATGTGCCCCTTCAGAAGGGGTTTTCTAGCCCTTTTCTACAGACCCTGCCGATTTGAAATCACTTTTAAATAGTGTTTAGGGAGGTTTGTGAACTTTTCTGCCTTTTATTTTCTGTTTACTAGCCCCAGTATCTGCTTGCTGTACAGGAGGGGAATTTGCATCTAATTTGTATCCTACCTGTGTTTGTGACTCATCTAGCCTCAGTCTTGAATTCTGCTTCCTCATTTGTGATTTCCATTCCCATAATCTGACCAGTTTCCATCACATAATCAGCCTCAGAAACACGGTTTTGAAAACTAAGGCAGAATGACTGCTCAGGTTTTTCAGTCATCCTCCTAGTAAGAATAATCACTTTTCTGTCCCTTCTCTAATAGCCTCATTTGTTATTTTTACTCAGTCTTTCTCTTACCTAAGTGGTAGACCCAGTTCAGCCTAGTTTCAGAAACTCTGATCTCACTGCTGTAGTTCCTTGCTCTTTAACAAATGATTTGTTTTGGCTGACCAGTCTTTACCTCTCTTGCCATTTCTGGATTATGTCTTACACCCCTCAAAGTCAGCACACATTTGCTAAGGATAAGAGCATCTTGGAAAAGAGTCTTCCCCAGTGCAACATCATATACCAGCTCTTACTAGGTTTTGCACTTTTGATTTAATAAGAGGTTTGTTCTGTGCATTTATTCTGTGGAATGGCTGTAGGCATTGTGGCTTCAAAAAGGATTTTTTTTTTCTTTCAGTTCTCTAATTTTATTTCCATTGCCAAAAAAAAAAAACAAAACCAAAAAACAAACCAGTTTGTAGTGTTGCTTTTAATGGTTGCTTTGTTTCATTATGGATCTGGAATTACTTCAGCTTTGAATGAAACAATTGCCCTTTATAAAGGTACCATTTCTGAAATTGTTCTGGAGACCCTTTTGGGGTGAAAAGCTTTGCTTAGCATGTGATGGAGACATGAATCCATACAAGGCACTGGAGAATGGGTGTAAGGACATGCTGTTATTAAACTGTAAAGGAATCTTCTGAAACTACCTTAGTGATCACATTCTGCATACAGCCCTCAGTCCTGGACTCGTAGATGTCAGTGGCCTTTCCTGATCAAAGTGTCCAGATGTGAAATTAAGAACTTAAATAACCAGGAAGCCAGACATTACAAATACCAGCATCCAGAAACAACGTTCTTTTATTTAGTTGTGGAGTTCTTCCTTCTAGGTTTCACTCTGCTGCTGAAAGCAAGATTTGAAGTGCTTGGCATCTAACAGATCTTTAAATAAGCTTGGCATAAGTAAGGCACATGCTTCCAACTGCTGAACCTTCTCTCCCACCTTAGTTGAGTTTTTTTTAAAGCTCATTTCAGATGAGGGATTGGTAAAGATGTGCTTTAAAACATGTAGCTAAAAATCTTAAAGAATCATCTTTATTTCATCCGTTAGCCAGAAAAGTGGAATAAAATCAAACTAGTGGTAACACAAGAAGATGTAGAACTAGCATACCAAGAAGCGATGATGAACATGGCACGACTGAACAGAACAGGTAAGGAAAGATCTGTGCGTTGTTGGGGGCAGAGGGGAGGTTGTCCAGTGGGCTTTTCCAGTTTCATACTTCGTTTCACTATGGGGAAATGTGACACAGCTGCTTTATCCTTTCCTTCCGTGCCATCTTTCCTGCTCTTCAGTGTTTGTGAAGCAAGCGAATTAAAATCAAACATCCTCTTTTAATTACACAGCAAAATTTAAAAAGCTGCTGGAGATGATTATGACTCATGTGAGTGCTGTGAGTAACAGCTGAGTGAGGCAGAGGATGTTTTAAAGGGAAATATACTGGATTTGTTCCTCCTTATCTTCTGTGCCCGGACAACTCTGCGGCTTAACTGTAATAAGGTTTAAAAGAATGAGAATAAAAAAGAAAAAGCTCTTAATTATTTTTATACTTCCTTGGTTTTGGTGTTTTGGTTGTTTTTTTGGGTTGTGGTTTTTTTTTTTTTTTAAGTTCTGTGTGCTTCTCAAGTGTGGATTATGTAGCACATGATTTCTTTACTAGTTTGGGTTTTTTTTTTTTCCGGGTTTCGTTTTGGGTTGTCTGGAGGTTTTTGGCTTGGTTTTTAGTTTTTAACAGGTGGAAAATTCTGCTTTCACCCTAGAAATTGTAATTCAGGATTCCCCTTCTTTGTTCAAAATGTCTTTGGAGGAGCAGAGAATGAAGTTAGGTGTTTCTTTACTTCTCATCTGAAGGAACGGGGATAGTTACATCTCTTCACTCATGTATTCAGTTTTCATTTGGTATTTAGGTCAACCCACTGGTTTTTCATTCTTTCATAAAGTCTTTGGGAAAAATAAAAGACCAGGATGGTCTTATGAAAAAGGACTTAGGTCCTGATCATGCAATGGGAAGCACCAAAGAAGGACAAAGCATTCTTGGTTTTATTTTTCTCCACTCATTCTTATCAGGCACCTTTAACAAGATTTAAATATTGTTAACTGGAGCTGTTGTCCTGCGTGCAGAGGGGCTTTTCTCCCACTCAGAGATGCAAAGAATTTAATGAATGTGCAGGTGTGGAGGCTGGGACACAACCTGCAGGCTTCCATCTTGAGCTCATAAACTGCAGGTGTCCAGAACTTGATAGGACAAGGAGCAGTGGATGTAAGCTGCAGCACAGGAGGTTCCACCTCAACACAAGAGGGAACTTCTTTACTGTAAGAGTCACATAGCACTGGAACAGGCTCCCCAGAGAGACTGGAGTCTCCTCCTCTGGAGACTTTCAAGGCCTGTCTGGATGTGTTCCTTTGTGACCTGAGCTAGATCGTGGTTCTTCTGTGGCAGAGGGTTGGACTCAATGATTTCTTTGGGTCCTTTCCAACTCCTGTGATCCTGTGCACTTAAGTTCTGGTTTATAGAGTGGCCAGAGATGAGTCTAGTCCTTTCCCTTAATAAAGCAAAGCTGAGCTCAGAATGTTTCTGGCCCTCACCTTCAGGAAGTTTGAATTTGGAGCAAACCCCTGTTTATTTAGACCACTCATATAAATGAGTGGCACATGTCTAATAGATCATGCTCATGCTGCTGGATTTTCAGCATGATTTAATACCTTAATTATAAATTGCACTATTTTAGCAGTTACATGCAATATTGGTGAGTTCTAGTTCCCTTCAAGCATGGGTGGATTTTGTTGTTGATTTTTTAAAAATCAATTAAAACAGCAGTCCAACCTGATTCAAATTAAAAGTATGCAGCTTCATTCAGACTGAGCACAATATTGTTGAAGCGTTGCTTTTCCTGCTATTTTTTTTTTTCTGAATTGGTTGTTTATTTTTTGTTTTTCTCACCTCTCTTGTAGCTGCTGGACTGATGCACACTTTCAATGCACATGCAGCTACAGACATCACGGGATTTGGAATCCTGGGGCATGCACAAAACCTTGCCAAGCAGCAGCGAAATGAGGTGTCCTTTGTTATTCATAACCTTCCTGTTCTTGCCAAGATGGCTGCTGTCAGTAAGGCTTGTGGCAATATGTTTGGCCTCATGCATGGGACTTGTCCAGAGACTTCAGGTAGGTGACAGTTGTACCACCCTCTTCCTTACCTGCATCTCCATGTTAGATTTTATTAAGATTTCAATGTAGAACTCATGTGCTTTGCGTTCAGAATCACTGTTGGTTTGGCATACAGCCCTAATGAGTGTTAGCTACACAACTGTTCACAATTAACTTCCTCAGCTTAAGTTCCAAACCACCGTCCTATTGTGAGTGCCTTCTACTTCCTCTTGAAACAGTATTATAGAAACCCTTGCTGTGAAGTTAATGATGATTCTGAATTCTTTTGAAATCTGTTCTGTGGTGAATGGAGTTAAATCCAGTTGGCAGCTGTTCACAACTGGTGTTCCCCAGGGCTCAGTGTTGGGGCCTGTCCTCTTTGATATCTTTATCAATGATCTGGATGTGAGGGCCAAGTGCACCCTTGCTAAGTTCCCAGACAGCACCAGATTGGGTGGGAGTGTTGATCTGCTTCAGGGTAGGAAGGCTCTACAGAGAGATTTGGACAGGGTAGATTGATGGGCCAATGCCAATGATAACAAGATTCAACAAGGCCAAATGCTGGGCTTTGCACTTAGGTTGCAACAGCCCCGCAAATGCTTCAGGCTTGGGGAAGAGTGGCTAAAAAGCTGCCCTGTGGAAAAGTACCCAGGGATGCTGGTTGAACGTGAGCCAACAGTGTGCCCAGGTGGTAAGAAGGCAAACAGCATCTGAGCTTGTGTCAGAAATAGCATGCCCAGCAGGAGTAGGGAAGTGTTTTCCTGTACTTGGAACTGTTGATGCTGCACCTGGAATCATGTGTTCAGTTTTGGGTCTGTCACTGTAAGAAAGACATTGAGGTGCTGGAGTGTGTCCAGAAAAGGACAACAAAGCTGATGAAGGGTCTAGAGAGCAAGTCTTCCAGGGAGTGGCTGAGGAAACTGAGGTTGGTTGGTTTTTTAGTTTGGAAAAGAGGTGGCTGAGGGGAGACATCATTCTTTACAACTACTCAAAAGGAGATTTTAGCCAGCTCTGACTCAGTCTCTTGAGAAAATGGTCTCATGTTGCACCAGAGGAGGTTTAGATTGGACATCAGGAAAAATTTCTTCACTGAAACAGTTAAGCACTGGAATAGTCTGCTCATGAACTGGTGGAGTTTGCGGAGGTATTTAGAAAATGTGTGGATGTGGTGCTCAGGGACATGGTTTAGTAGTGACTTGGTAGTGCTGGGTTAAGGGCTGGACCTGATGATCCTAAAGGTCTTTTCCAACCAAAACAATTGTGTGATTCTGTTTTTCTCTTACTTGCTGTTCTGAAGTTACCAGCTATCTGAAAATCCCAACACAGCTCACAAAGTTTTCTTTAAGATATCTGCAGTATGTCTGCCAGTCAGATGAGTGGTGGCTTGGTTTTCATTATGAATGTGTGAAGTTTCGTGCTGAATGAGCCTATCTCAGAGCCTGAGGACTTCTCTGTTCATGGCATACAGACATGCAAGAATAGAGACATTTTTTCTTCCTTACTTAGATGAAATCTGACTTTCAGGAATTGAGAGTAACAACACAAAAAAGAATTTGTTCTCCTACAGATTTATTATTTGAGATCTCTTAATAAAGCTGTCACTTGCAGTGACAGTGAATACAACTTGAGACTTGCCTTAATAATAAGTGTAGTGACTTTGCTTATTAGCATGATCACTGTCTTCTACTGGAAGTTTCAGTATTTACTTTTCTCTTTCAACCTTCTGTCTTGTTCTGTTTTGTTTTTTTTTTTTTTGAGAAGCGAAGATGATGTAGCAAGAAATCTGTATTTTCTGTTATCTCATTTCTCCACCCTCTTCCTGCTCTCCACACATACTATCCAAGTTCTCTGCAGTTCACAGCAGAGGGGGCCCCTTGAAGCAAAATAGTCCAAAGCTCTGGAAAGAAGCATCACAGTGAGAGCCATAAACTTTTTCCCCTAGTGAATACACAATTTACCATGATCTGCGGATTTGTTCCTTAGCCGTCTGTGTTTAAAGAGACACTCTGGCCTGCAGAGACCGAATGGCTCAGATAATGTGTAATAGAATATGGGATGTAAACCCTTTCAAGAGTTCCAATCCAGCGTCAGTCAGCAGAAACCAGAAATATCTGGTGGCAGCATGGCAAGCTGTGTCAGTAAGGTTGGGACCAGCAGGCAGATTCTTAACTGCCCAGGAGTCCACATAACCGGAGTGCTAGTAGCATTGGTTATCAGTGGCAGGGTCCAAAGAATACCAAGGACACAAGATGCTGTTGCAAATGAGTGGCTGTGGCAGAGGCTTGTACAGCATTCAGCATGGGAATGGTTTAGTTGCAGACCCAGTGCTTAAGTCTTCAGAGCTACCCATGAGGTTATCGATTCTGGTTTTACACTGAAGGGATGTAAAGCACTGTGGATGTATGTAGTGCTGTGAAACTGCTTGCAAGGGGCATACAGCTGACTTCAGGATCTTTTTTGGGACTGAGAGCAAGAGGTGTCTCTGAACATAGTGGTTTATGTTTCAATATAGAAGATAATGGAAAACTCAGCAAGACTTGTCTTGTTATTTGTGAACTTTGGGTGCCTCAGAACATGCATATTTGATTTCATCACAGCGTTGCGTTTCTTGCATTAGAAGTGGCTGTAGGGATTTGTTACAGGATAGTGTCTGCCAAATAAGAGAAAGCTGTGTAACTGCAGTCCCATAGGCTTCAGGCTTATGCTGGGGAGTCTGGCACACTGCTGTAGAGTGCATTAGCTTGGGTGTGGTGTGCCAGGGTGGCTTGTTAGCGCTCAGACCAAGCTGTTGGCACACATCATGCCCCAGCCAAGCATCTGCTTTGCTGCACCTCTATAACCAGTGTGAGGAAGCCTTTTGAAGGGCTGTTCATACCATAATACAGATACATGTTCTTTGTCTTAAATATCCAGGAATGTTCTGTCTGTAGTGTCTTCATTTGTGAACAGATGTCTTTCAGTAGAGTGGGCAGGCAATCAGAAATTTACTGGAAAAGAATTTGAATCAATTTTAAGGCTGCTGGGTTTTTTCCAGTGTGCGTTTACTGGGCACCTGTTGACAAAAGTTATTGTTGGAAAGATCTATTATATCATCTGTTCCATCCTAAGGCACTCTTGCTTATGGTGTATTTTTTTTTTTAATTACAGTTTTACGTGATTTTACACTCTTTTAGGTAACTGTGGTAAGGTTAAAGTTGCAATCAGGCAGTCAGTTTCTAAATACTTAATTCTGTTTATTAACCTGGCTGTTTTTAGACACCAGTTACCAAATTCTTCTGCCATTCCTTTTCTAATAAACCATGGACTGGTGTCAGCCAACTCTTCCAGTGTAGTAAAGGTATCTCAACAACATGGTATTTGTGCAGATTTTGTGGAAATACGCAGATAGATAAAAATGAAGGGCTGTGTTAGTTAGTTGCCTGACAAGAGACAAGGCTAATGATCTCATCCCTTTGTTAGTTATTGTCAGAGAAAACCCTTAATAGGAGCAAGGACACCTAGTTTGATTCGTGAACTGTTTGTATCTCTGCTCTTAATTGCAAAGCTTTGTCTAGTCTCATTTTGAAGTTTTCTGTTCAGTTCCCTGCTTCCAGCAGAACAGTTAAAACCAGCAGTGTTCAAAACCTGCTACCAAAAAAGCTCTTAAATTTTCAGAAAGGGAAGTCAGGGTAGGCATCTAATACTTCTGTCCTTTCATCCCCTAAAAGAAGAGGACAGTGATTTCTCAAACCACCATGTTGGTTTGCTCAGTTGATCTGCAGCCTATTTGCTTTGTCTTCAGCAGTGGCTGATGCAGATCTTGAACTTGATGCACCATGAAATGCTGCTTGCCTCAGTGTAGAGTGCTGCTGCCCCTTCATCTGACACAAGCACATTGCAGCAGCTTAAAACTCCTGTTGGTCACATCCTGGTACCGGTGGGAACTTCTTAAAGTTGCCTTTCAGATAAACACCAGAGCAGCTAGGAAGGCCAGTAACATAAAACAGAGTAGAATACATAGTGGAAAAACTTGAGGACTTACCAAAAGGGTTAAAGAGGTGGGTCAGTCTACCAGAGAAGTAATTACAGTCCCTGCAGACAAGAATCCTACTAGTGATCAACAGTAGCTTTATATCCTCTATTAAAGGTTGTTGATCAAACTGTGAGATGTAGTCAGCAGGCAGGGAGTGATTTTTAATTGTAAACTGGAATTTTGTACATTTTTCTCATCTTGTGAAAGAATGTTAACAGGACATGGATATGAGTATATGGATATAGGGCATACCAAAATGCAGAGAGAATGTGTATGTAAAAGATAATTGAAGATTATTCTTGTGCTCTTTCTTATTTCCCTCTTCACCATAATTCTACTCCTCTCTTCTGGACAGCACATTCTGTGCACTGCCACTTGTAAAACTCTTCCCTGATGTTCTTGCACCATTACATAAGTTTCTTTTCAATTTGAGTTAGCCTTCCATGGGAATGGAACGTAATTCCTTTGCAATTGATTTGTCTGATACATTTGGAGAAGCTTAAGTGCTGTCATTCAAACTTCCGTTTTTTTTTCTTAATTCTGAAGGAAGTACCTGGATGTTGTTTGGAAACATCTGATAGGTGTTTTTCTGGGTGGCACACTTGTTTGCTTCATATAGAACCTAAAAAATAACTTTTGCACTTCCATGTTCATGTAGTTCAGTAGCTGCTACTTCCTCATGGCCTTAAAGGTGTCATTACTCAACCACTGAAAGAACTGTTTGCTTGGAAAACACAACATAAAGGTGTCAGAGGAGCTAAGACGTTATCCAAGGGCTATGGAGGAGGAAGTGGCACTGAACCCAAGGTTGCTGGCTTAGCAGGTGTCCTTTCACCCTTAGAGTTGGCTCAGAGCCAGTGGAACAACTTATGCTGCCAGCTGATGCCCTTTGCCCAGACAGAAGGCTGGGTCAATTAAGTCTGTAAGAGTAAGCATTCCTCAGCATGTGCCTAAATTCCTTTTTGCATAAGTATAGTCTCTTGACTGTGTTATCCAGACATTTTCCAGTGGGATATGATAGTTTAACGTCCCTTAGAAAGGATGCTGTGTGTCAGAGAGCAGCATGATGTCCAGGCGTGATCTGTGCAAACTGCACGTTTCTGCAGATGAGTTTACCGCTCTGCGTTGCAGTGCTTCACACATCTGTAACATAGTTTAAACGTGAAAAAGGTAAGTGATATAGAGAAGCTGAATATCCAATTATAAGGAATATCACCAAAATATTTAATGGTTTGGTCAGAGCTTCCTGGAAATCTCTGCTAAAGCTGACAGTGGAACTCATTTTTGAAAATTAATTTGCTAGTCCACCTTGAGGATTCACTGCTTAGGGATTCTTAGAATGGAAGTGTTCTTAGGCTTAAAACTGAAAGGTGAGCTTGCAGACTGGTTATTGTGCTGCTTCTGAAAATAATTCTTCAGGAAATAAAATATTTTTCAGTTGTCTCTGAGAAAAGAAATCTTACAGGAAAGGTTAGAAAATTCTCAAAGAGTTCAAAAGGGTCTGTCACAGGGAGCAATGGACCAAGCCTCTGTTCAGTTTTCTACCTCTTGCATTCTCTGGTAATAGTCCCACTCTGAATGATTTCATGGCTTGCAGTGGGATTACTTGCAGAACCAACTGCTACCAATATGTTATTATAGGTATTTGAACATGACCTTTATCCAAAATGTTTCTCTGTAGAGGCACTTTGCAGTTCTCTGTTGGAAGTTTACAATGCCAGTGTTGTTTTACTATGTCATTTGTTGGCATCAGTTTGATGTCCTTTTGCCAGCATCTTTTGTGTGGTTTTGGCTTCATTTCCATACTCACTGAATTTGAGCACAAACTTTTCTGTAAAGCAAGATCTTGGACTTCCACCCTCTCTGCTCTTGGAGTCCTTGGAGTTCAACAGAATCCACTGAAGTCACCAACTGCTTGTCTAATTAGAGATTTGGCAGATCAGGGCTGAAACACTCTGCAATCAGATATTTTAATGCTCTTTTTTTTTCTTCACAGGAGGCCTCCTCATCTGTTTACCACGAGAGCAGGCAGCACGTTTCTGTGCTGAGATCAAGTCTCCAAAGTATGGCGAAGGACACCAAGCATGGATTATTGGCATTGTAGAGAAGGGCAACCGCACTGCCAGAATCATAGACAAACCACGAATCATTGAAGTTGCACCACAGGTGGCCACCCAGAACGTGAACCCAACACCCGGTGCCACCTCTTAATGTAGATGAAATTAGGTGTTTGTTTTTAAATAGATCTATTCCTTTATCATCCTACAATTTAAAGAACTGTAAAAAAGAAAAAGAAACTTGTGTCTGCACATCTGGTGGCCTTAGGTCAGTTTATGAGTGGATACAATTAGTGAAATAAAATCCATTGCCTTTTTTTCCTGTTACATTAACTGAAGATGCACCTAATCTTGAGGCAGCTTCTGAGTTGAGAATTATATTGTTATCCAATACTGTTGATTCATTTTGAATCTTTAGACACTTATCTCTTGCCGCATAGGCTCTTTTTAAAGGTGCTTTCACGTAGCACAGACATTACCAGTAGTAGTGTCGAATAGCAGTTTGTGTCCTTTCATTATATGTATATTTATCATAAGTCTAATTTTGATGCCTTGAGTGATATCCCAGAGAGGCAATAAATGGATAAGAGACACAGTGGGTATACCCAGTAGTATGAGGGTTGCATGATTACATTCAATCTTTGATTATGGGGTTTTTTTCTTTAATTTTTGGTTTGTTTTTTGGTAAGGTTTAGTCTTGCCCAAGAGCATTTCCAACCCTGGACATTGCTTGGTAGTGCACTCTGTTAACAGGCAAGTGCTGACTTTGCATGGAAAGCGCTTCAGAGTTGAAGGAGTTGTTTTTAATTTCATTATTTGTAGATCTGACAATATTTACTGTATTATCAATGATTGTTTTCTTTCTTGATAGTAAGGAAAAAGATAATTATTTTTTTTCTGCAATGTGATTGGATGTGCTATAGTGCAACAAAGGTTTTGCAGACCAAAAGGAGGTTACTGTATAATAATCATTTACAATTCACTATATAAATAACCACACAAATAATTTTTAAATATAATCAAACTAAAATAAACCTCTGTTCTGTGGATGGTAGTGTTTAATACATTTTATATTTTGTATAGTGATTACAGGCCCTTTTTGTTTCTTTAAAATCAGCCGCTGTTTAGCGTAATTCTTAGTATTATTTTGTTCTTTGCTCAAATACATTTTTCTGCACGCTTATGTGATCTGTGTTTAAAATCTACATTTGCCAACATTGCAGCTTGGACTTCAGCTTGTTATTCAAAATAAATATTTAATTTTTTTTATTGCTCTTGTAGAAGTGCATGAACTTTCTTTGATTTCTAGATGAATTACAAACTGGAAAGAGGAGAAATCCTCCTTTTTTATTTTATTTCAAGTGTAATTGTATTGATGGTTGTTACTACTCCTTTGATCAGTTCTGCACACTGTGATGTCCAGTGGTAATCTAGAATTTCTCCACCTGTCTGTGAAAACTGGGGGCAAGTAGGTTATCTCCAAGTGTATCATCCACTTCATTTTGGTTTTATCAACACAAAGTATGTAGTGTATTTGAATTGTTTGCTGTTCAAGTTCTCCTGGCTGTGCCTGCTGTAAGCTGGGGGAGAGTTCATCTCTGTGCTATATGGAACAGGTACTGGAACCTCTTTTCTCCAATGGCACAGTAAGCTGCTCGGCTGCAGCAGGTTCACTGCTCTGTCCAGCACACCATGCTGTTCTGCTAAGCACCTTTCAGTTATCCAGCTCTTCTTAAGCTTTTCTTCTTAAGGAGAAAAGACCAGGAAGAAGAAAAACATGGATAATCATTACAGCAAGAACTACAAGAGCTTCTGTCTGTGAAAAATGAATCATTGGAGATGAACCACTGGTCATGTGCATCACCTAATGATAAATTTCCAGTCTTAATCCTGCTGCTAACTGTGGCAAAACTTGGCTGATCTTTTTTTCCAATCAACAGATACCTTTTGCAAAGCTAGATTTTTTTTTTTTCTTCCCCTTCTTTGGAACTATGCAGAACCTCATACTCCTTTTCCTGAAGAAGTCTGCAGATTGCATGTTCAACATATCAGTAACTGAGTTTTAGACTTTGCTTGTGGGGAAAAACAAAAATTAAAAGATTATTAGGTTTCTTACAGCAGTAATGAAAATAAAGTATAAAAAAACAGTTGTCTGCACAAAAAAAAAGATAGTGATTTAATTTTTTTTTTCCCCTTGCTGTTGGTGAAATTCTTCCTGTACCCTGATTAAAAAAAAAACAAACTGGAGCTGGTTGCTGTTCACTTTTGTGGTAATGACAAGACTCTCACTATATCAGTGATTTTACTAGATTAGAAACTCCTGAACTAGATCATCAGGTGTGCAAAGCAGTTGGGTACTTCCGTGTTAAAGTATTTGCTACAAAGATCTGTTGTGATTTAGATGAGCTTCACACACACAACTTAAGCAGTAAAACTGATATTCTGTAAGATACTGTTTTGGTTCTTTGTTTTTTTGGTTTTTTTTCACTTGTTATGTTGATTGGTTCATCAGATAGATGTGAAAACCAACACCTCTCCTTCCCTAGATGTGTCTTGAGTGATAGAAGGTTCACCTCCAAGGGGAAAGATGTGCAGAAGAAAGCTGCTTAGCCAGCAAGGTGAGTTAAAATCCATAACCATCTTATCAGCCTTTCATGGCAAGGAGTCTGTTCGACTGGAATTTGAGAGGAAAATTTCCCTGTGCAGCTGCTGAAGCTGTATCTAAGCAGGATCCCTCTCAGGTGAACTGATGGTCAGACCCTTCCCTGATATTTCCTGATGGCCAGAATTTACATCCCAAAGTGATGAGTGGGTGATTATTGACTTGGGAAGTCCTGTTAGCATCACTTCAGCAGTTAGAGTGCAGTGATTTGTATAAGTTATGACTTGTTAAGTAAGAGATTATAGATGAAGCAGAGGCTGTAGGGAGGGTATAGTGTACTGGACTAGCAAGTCCCAAGTCATGAACCTTTAAGCAAGACACTTAAAGATACTGATATAAACAAGGTTTCTTGAGATACTGACATCAAAAAAGTATGACAAAGATTTTTTTTTTTTCCCTGTTCTGGTAGCTGTGTCCATCCATAACAAATGTAATGTACTTTCATTTATATATACAGGTACCTCTGCTTGCACCAGCATCTATCCCTCTCTGTATGAGAAGGCTGCTTGTAGAACACTGAAGTGAGAAGAGTGGAGATTAACAGATGTAGTAAATGGAATAGTCACTAGCATTATCAATACATTTGCTCAGCAGCATATGTTAGAGAGATGGTATCTCTTTACTGTGTTGGTTTCCTCAGCCTTTGCTTTCCCCCTGCATCTGGGAAAAGTAACTCTCTTGAAATTGTCTGTCATGGCAGTATATGAAGTAAGAATGTGTTTTGTTGGGGGTTTATTTTGTTGTTTTTTCTGGGGTGGGTGGGTTGTGTTGTTTGGGGTTTTTTTAGTTATTATTTTGCTTTCTTGTTGCTAGAAATTGAGGACTGACCCTTATGAGATAGGGCAGCAAACCTCAGTGACTGGTGGGAGCAGATGGGTACAATGGCCACTGCTCACCACTGTACTCATTTTTCACTGAAATATCTCCTGAACAATTGGGAAGAGTCCCCTTTTTGGCTGTGCATCTGCATTTTGACCACAAGATGTGACTGACAACCTCTGTGGCTGGTGCTTAAAGAGAGGAAAGGTTAAGAGGATATCTTGTTCAGCTTTTGGATAGGCATTTTTCCTAGGTAGGGTGCTTATAAGGGAAAAGGAGAACCCTTTGGGGAGCTGTAGGCTCCCCAGAATCGGGGACAGCTGTAGTCCTGAGACTTTATCATGCTGGAGAGGCTAAGCTGCAGTGCCTCAATAGGTGGGATGGGGTTGTCCAAACCTTGACGTTTGTCAGGGGCCAGGAATCAGAGACAGGACTTGGCTTTTGTGAAAGGCAATGCCATGCCACTTGTCTCTCAACATGCCATGTGTCCTCCACATGGAGGATTTCCTCCGTGTCTAAACTAGGTTTAGGCTGGCTTGCTTTGCTTCTAGCAGCAGCAGTCTGAAGCATTTCAGCACAAGCTGAACCTGACTCTGGTTCCAGGTATGCACCTCATTGCCTGTCTCCATATCACACTACATCTTTCTATCTCCCTAAACATCCTTAAGTTAATGCTGATATTCCAGCTGTTTTGTGCCTTTGTGTGCTGTTTTTTAAGGCAGCAAAAAGCTGTTGCTCCACATCTCTAGCCTTTAGAGAGGGGCAAACAGTAACAAGAGAAAAATGGTTCTGATACTGCTAAGGTAAGTACTAGGTCTGTGTTTAGATGCATGTTCCTTATTGTTGTAGGTCATTGGTGGTTTGCTCCTAGTACCATAGCTGAACTTACAGAATAATCTGGTTTGGAACAGATGTTTTGCACTCTCTTGCTGCAGGAGATTTAGCTGGAGACCACTGAAGCAGATCAGGCATTTTCAAGTCCATGAGACCTTGTGGAATTTTTCTGCAGGAGCCAACATGACTGCAAAGCTGCCATCTCTCCTGGTGCCAGGAGAGGTTCCCCATGACTGAAAAAAAGGCAAACGTTTTCACCAACGGGAAGAAAAGGAAATTAGGGATCTCAGTCTCTTTCAAAAAGATTATGGATTTAATTCTCCTGGATTTGCTGTGTCCATCCATGTACGCTAAGGACAAGATGACTGGCAACTGCCAACAGAGATTTACCAAAGGAATGTTTGGCCTGGCGACGATCCTCAGCTTCTGTGATGAAATGGCTTTGCAGACTAGGATAGGGCAGCATGCAGCTCCCACCTTGATCTTAGGAAGGCTTTTGCCTCCTGGGATAAGCAGACTGCAGCAAGTGTGGAAATAGGGTGAACTGCCAGGCTCAAAGCATTGGGATCAGCAGTGGAAAGTGCAGTTTGTCCTGACCACCGGAGGGCAGGGCTGCCGCTGAAAAGAACCCCGGCAGGCAGGTTGGCAGGAACCCCTGGAAGTTCAGCAAAGTGCTGTACCTGGCATGGCGTAGCCCTGTGCTGAGGTACAAGTTGGATCCTGCCTGCCTGCAAAGCTGTTTTATAGGAAAGGACTCAACTGGAATGTAAGCAGTGGACGCTTGCAATGAAGAGAGATGATTGCAGGCTGGGCTGTGTTGGCAAGAATGCAGGATCAAGGGAAGTGGTTCTTCCCCTCTGGACAGTTTTGTGAGGTTACATCTGGATACTGTGTCTGGTTTCACGCTTCCCAGCACAGATACTGACATCCTGGAGTGAGTTACGTGGAGAGCCACTAAAATGAGGGGGATGAAGCACATGGTGCACAAGGAAATGCTGAAAAAACAGCTTAGCTTGAAGAAGGGAAGGTTCCAGGGAGATCCTGCAGCTGTCTTTGAGTACCTAATGAAGGAAGAAAGACAGCCAATCTCTTCCTGAAAGTTCACAGCAAAACTGAGGCAAGAGGCACAAACTGCAGGAAGAAAAATTCCTATTAGAGACAAAATTCTGCAGAATATGGATGGCCAAACACAGAAGCAGGGGATGCAGACTGAAATTTCAGTCCTTGGAGATACTCAAAACCTGACTGCACTCCCTGTGGCCGCAGCCCCCAATGCTCTGCACAGAGAAGCAGAGAACAGACCATGCCAACAAAGCCCAGGGCAGAGGATTCAAGGCACTTGACCTTCTCCATGTACTTTGTCAATACATTCCCCCTATTATGTTCTCTATTGGGTCCACATTTTCCCTTGCCTGCTTTTTGCTGCTGATGTATCTGTAGAAGCCCCATTTTGAATCTTCTGGTGATGAGAAATGAAGCTGCTTGTTGGTGGTGGATTGTGTTGCTTGTCTTGTTATTGTCTCAATCTACATCTGTTTTCCCTGGCATCTAAGTTAAAAATGCTAATTTTGCTGAGTTGGAGCAGCTGCCACTTCTCACCACAGTAAATTAAGCTTTCAGAAGACCTCATCTTTGGAATTACAGTTCTGATCATAATGTGGATTTTAATAGTCAGTTGAGATGCTTATTAAATTATAACACTCTGCTTTAGGAGCATTCCTGTACTGTGGGAGAAATCTCAGTCATTTAGCTTGTATTAGTTTTGTGATTTAATGAACAGAAAGCATTAAAAGCCAAATGTAAAACAGCTGTATAAATATGTTCTATAAAGTTCAGGAAACTGACAGATATAGCTGTGAAAGTACTTTGCAAAGACACAGCCCCTCTTAAATGCCATTAATTTTAGTAAGATGAATGGCATCACCAGTTCTCTTAATGAAGAAAATCTCTCCTTTCTGAAGTTCATGAGATTGTCTGTCTGTATTTTAGTGAATTAGTAGCAATGAATTTGATTTTTTTTTTTTTCACTCTGGACTGCTTTGGGTATTTGGGTTTTTTTTTACAAAATTCAGACTAGGATGCAAAGGACAGGGTTTTTCACATATATCCACTCACTTCTGTTTTTAGAGTGGCTACAGTACAGGCAGCTGTTGTGTCATTGATGTCACTGTGATTCTCAGGGCAGCAGCCCAGAGTGGTGTCAGCAGTACCTGAGCTCAGTCTCTTGTATTGAAATCTTGATTGTGGACTGTATTAGTGAGGGTGCAAATGTAGGGTAATCACCTCAACCACCCACTCCACTGCATCCATCTTGGCAGAGTCCTGAATAATTTTGAGGTGTTACACAACAGGGTGGTCCAGTGATGTGGGAGTTGCTGTGCAAGCAAGTATTACTTGGGTGTTACTGGTAGTGTTATCAAGATCACCAGAGGAGCAAAACACTTGGGTTACAACAACCCCATGCTGTGCTACAGCCTTGGGGCAGTGGCTGGAAGGCTGCCTGGCTGAAAAGTACCTGGGAGTGCTGGTTGACAGCTGGCCGAACATGAACCATCAGTGTGCCCAGGTAGCTAAGAAAGCCAACAGCATCCTGGCTTGTCTCAGAAATAGCATGGCCAGCAAGAGTAGAGCAGTGATAGAAATCACCATGCCTCTGTATGCAGCACTGGTGAAGTCACACCTTTGGTACAGTGTTCAGTTTTGGACCTCTCATTGCATGAAAGATATGGAGGTGCTGAAATACACCCAGAGAAGGGCAGTGAAGCTGCTGAAAGGCCTAGAGAGCAAATCTGATGAGGAGTGGCTGAGGGAACAGATTGTTTATTCTGGAGAAAAGGAGGCTCAGAGGAGACCTTCTCACTCTCTACAGCTACCTTGAAAGGAGGTTGTACTGCAGTGTTAATCTCTTCTCCCAAGTAACAAGCAATAGGACAAGAGGAAGCAGCCCTCAGGTTGCGCCAGGGGCTTTAGCTTGGATACCAGAAAAAATTTCTTCACCAGAAGGGTTGTGAAGCCCTGGCACAGGCTGCCCAGAGGAACTGTTGAGTCACCATCCCTGGAGGTTTTGAAAAGATGAGTCAGTGGTGCTTAGGGCCATGGTTTAGTGGTGGCTTGGGAGTGCTGGGTTCATGGTTGAACTTCTGATGATCTTAAAGGTCTTTTCCAAACAAAATAATTCTGTGATTCTAAAAAGAAATAACTGCATTTAATGCACAGAAAAATTAGGTTGTTGAGGCTCCTCTTGTATAAAAATGTATAAATATTTATCTGTATGTGTGCATTACGCACATATAAAGGTATCTTAATTTTCAGACACTAAAATCAATACAGCAGAATCACAAAGTACTTTTTGTTTGTTTGTTTTGTTTTTTGGGGTTTTTTTAGGTACAAGACACTTTTTGCATAAGATGCTGTCAAACACATACTAGTGGAAGAAATACCTGCATTGTAAACAGGTCTGTGTCAGAATTGGCATGTGTAGTATTGTTTCCCTCTAACTTTGCCGCGGGACTGTTGCCTGAGTTTTGAAACAGGTGAAGATTCATTGAGGCTCCTCTTTCAGTGTGGATTGTGGAGGCAATTGCAGCATGCATCTGAATTATAAATAAGAGTTTTCAGTACAGTTATGACTCAGTAACAAAACTTATTCTAGGTGCCTTTTTAAAATATTGCCCCTCATTTGAAGTTGATTGGAGGGACTTTTATTAACTTTATTTACCTTTGACTAAGAGGTTTCCTATAGCTCAGGAGTCAAAGGTCTGGTTTTATTGACAAGGAAGAGCTTGGTGCTGTTACTGTTGCTGTTAGCTGTCCCTTCACAGTGCATGTACATTTGCCTTTGTGACTACACAAAATTGATTTGAGAGTTGTTTTTTTTTTCCTGGGTTTTTAACCTTGTTTGTCCCACTTTTGTGGTACGCAGCAGCCTGTGTTTTGTCATAGCTCCCAAAGGGAGTGACTCCACCAAACATACATGGAACCACTTACCACAAGATCCATAAACAGGAATGCAGCCTGGTCCAGTCAGCTGCTACAAAAGAAGTGCATTAACCTGCTCTGCTACATCCTTACTTAAATCCTTGGGAATTTTGACACTGAGTTTTAAAGACAATCAGCTTCTAAGATACAGGTTAAGTTCAGAAGCACTTCCTTAGCTTCTGTTTATCTGTAGCACTAATTTGAAGCTTAGTATATCGATAGCTGAATCTAAGTCATCTTGGATTGCAACAAAACCTGTTGCAAAATGGAGTTAAGCTTCCTAAATTAGCTGTAATGCAGAGTTTTGGTGCACACCTTATCACCCTGAGACTGCCTGGAGCAACTATGGACTTAATGGTGCATCTTTGGGAGCAGAGCTTGGCTGCCCATGAACAAGCTGGCAAGTGTGAAAATGTGTTTGGTTAGCAAATAAATAGCAAAATAATACCAATTCTTAGCACAACTTCCCTCCAGTCCTGATCCTGCTATTCAGCTTATACTATTACATGTATTTGTTACTGGGTTTGCTGTCCTCAATTTACCTCTCCTGTCTTCTCTCCCAGCTCTCTCCTCCAGTCCCTAGCTTCATCTTCTGGGAGAATAAGTGAGAGAGCAGCCCTCAAGTCTGGACCTGGAGCAGGCAGCAAACCACCTTCCTCCCACCTTCACCCTTCTCAGAGCTCTTACTTCTGTCTCACCTCTCTGCTCCATCGTGGTCAATGATGAACCCCCTTGGCCCAGGGAAAGAGGAAGGGTGGAGAGCAGCAAATTATGATGGGAGATATCCCACCTTCTAGCATCATCTGCATCACTAAGTAGGGCTTGAAGGACTGGCTGTCACAGCAATGGCACAAGCTAGTATGAATCATGACTAGGGGGCCTGAACTCTGCAGAAATTAGGAGGCTCTACAGTCCAGGAGCAAGTGGTGCAAAGATGATTCAAATCATCTGAACTTTGCTGAAGCTCTTACTTATAGGGCTGTTTTCAGTCTCTTAATATTCTTCTCAAATGTGTCACTTGATGCACCCATGGTGTTAATTAAGGTGGATGACAGTGTGCTAAGGACAGGGTCTACTCACTATGCCACTTTTAAGCTTCAGCGGAATACCAACCCTCTACAACTTTTTTTTTTTTTTTCCCCCAAACTTGTATTTGCAATTGTCTAATTTTTATGCTTCTTTCCCTCTCCCCATCTCAGGTTTCCCCCACCCCCCCTCCTCTCCCACCTCCTCAGGTGCTACACTACACCTCCTTTTGCTCCTTCTCTTTGAAAAACACCAGGGCTGTCCCAAAAGGCTGTCTAGAAAGGCCACCTAGCACAAGGCCGTGCCTCGGCTGTGGATGTGATGCAGTTTCAAGTCATCCCAGGTCTGTCAGCACAAAGTGTGGTCCTTGCCAAACATGTACCCACAGGGGCAGAGCGACAGTGGGGCTGTAAAAATCTCTCCGAGCTGATTCAGGGAGGGATGAAACAAGCTCCGGACCGTGCCTGGCCTTGGTCGCGGTCTGTGCTGTTCTCTGCATAGGGCTGACGAAATCCTGGCCGCTCGTAACTGCTGCCAGAGAAGGATAAAAACATGGCAAGTGGGAGGAGGTGCAAAGCACGTGCGAAGCCTTCCCCAGGCCCGGCCCAGCCCAGCCCGCAGCAGTCCGGCCCAGCCCGCAGCAGTCCCGCCCAGCCCGCCGCAGCCCGGCCCAGCTCGCAGCAGTCCCGCCCAGCCCGCAGCAGCCCGGCCCAGCCCGCAGCAGCCCGGCCCAGCTCGCAGCAGCCCGGCCCAGCTCGCAGCAGTCCCTCCCAGCCCGCAGCAGCCCGGCCCAGCCCGCAGCAGTCCCTCCCCGCCGGCAGCAGTCCCTCCCAGCCCGCAGCAGCCCGGCCCAGCCCGCAGCAGTCCCTCCCCGCCGGCAGCAGCACCTCCCGGCCGCACACGCTGCCAGCCCCAGGCTGCTGCCGCCTCTGAGCATGCACGGCCGCCGGCGCATGTGCAGCGGCTGAGGGAAGCGCAGACGCCAGCGGGACCCGGCTCCTCCCGGCTGTGTGTGGGGGGTCAGGCTGAGGACGGAGCTGTCAGGCTGCCCGGGCACGATGGAGCAGGTCGGGAAGCGATCAGGGCCGGCGGCTCGGCTGGACACCATCCTCCGGCACCTCTCGCCGCGGCTGGGAGCAGCGCCTGCACCTGTATCCTTTCCGTTAAGGGATCGGGGCGGGAGGAGCGGGATGTTGGCTCCATGGAGTTGGGACTCTGCTTCCCGCACCTCAGCGATCCTTGCCCGTCGCTCCCCGCGCCCTGGATGCTTGCGTGTACCTGGGTGCCGCGGAGGGGATCCGCCGTGCTTTGCCCTGCAAGGACTCCCTGCCCGGGCAGAGTCCCTGCCCTGTGTCCTAGTTATGGGGGGTGATGTGCAGGGCGGCCCCATACAGCCTCTCAGCACCAGGGCAGCGTTTCTCCTGACGGCCCCGTCTGGTGTTTTGGTGTCAGCAGCCGTCCCACCCTGAAAACCTCTTGCTGCCTGCTACTTTCTTCCTGAGCTTCAGTCCCGCAACCTGTTGGGTGCTGCTGACATGTGCATCTGATGACTCGCTGGGCTCTCAGCGGCCCAACATGGCACATCTGCCCCAGCACTGAGCAGGGGGCTTGCCTGCAGCAAATTGTCCTCCTAGAGAGTTCTGATTTTGGGGATGACAAACTCTGCAAGACTTAGCAATTGCACAGCAAGTCTCAGAGTTTGTTGGGAGGTACAGACCTGACAGCAGCAGGGAAAACTTTAAAAGTTTGGTTCGTGATAGGAAATGAGTTGGAGGCTGCCATATAGATCAGAGAAAGGAAACCAGGGCTGAAGTTTTCACAATCCCCCTGTCATGGGCAGAGGCATCATCCACTAGCCCAGGTTGTGGAAAGCCCTGTCCTACATGGCCTTGAATGCTTCCAGGAAGAGGTTGCCCACAACTAGCCTGGATAACCCATTCCAGTGTCTCACCACCTTCACTTTAAATAATTTCTTTATTTCTTCCTAATATATAGTCTAAATCTACCTGCTTCCATCTGAAACCATTCTTCCTTCTATCGCTGCAAGCCTTTGTAGCAAGTCCATTCCTCACTTTCTTGTAGGCCCTTTTGAGGTACTGGAAGGCTGCTCTAAGGTCTCCCCAGAGCGTTCTTTTATCCAACTGAACAGTCCCAAGTCTCTCTTCCTATCCCAGAAGGGAAGGTGTTCCCAGCCCTCTGATCATCTTCATGGCTATCCTTTGGTCATGGTCCAACAGTTCCATGTCCTTGTGCTGGGGGCACGAGAACTGGATGCAGTGGGGTCTCACAAGAGCAGAGTAGGAGAGGGAGAATCACTTTCCTCATCCTGCTGGTCGCACTGCTCTGATGCAGCCCAGCACACAGTTGCCTTCTGGGCTGCAGCTGTTGCTGGCTCATATCATCACCAGATACCCCCGAGTCCTTCTCCTTAAGACTTCTCTGAAGCCATTTATCCTCCCAGCCTGTGTTTGCGTTTGCATAACAGAGAGTTTATTACCGTCTTGCTCATCCCCAGCTTCCTCTTGTAGTTGCTTTAAAGGATCAGCGTATGAGAGATTTGCCTGTGCTGGTTGTATTGTATTGTAGATGACTTATTTCTGCATTATAGTAGGGGAAAAAATGCTTTCACAGAGTTCTTTCCTGTGACCTCAGGAAAGAGGAGAAGTGTCAGAAGGTGAAATTCTTTGGAACTTGGTGTAGGAGCTAGCTGCATTGGTAACACCAGCACTTAGCTCCTTACAGAAGGGTACCTGAGAAAAAGCCACATTCACAAGTGCTTGTGGAGGATCTCCATCCCTACAGCTGTGAGTTCAGACTGAGGACCGCCTGGTTTGGGAGGCTGTGGAAGTGAAAATTTTATCCAGATGCAGGCAGATAGGATATTCAGAGAGCCACTGTGCAGCTGGAGTGACTTGGGGGTTTGCCTTCTGCAGGTCGTACCCTGGTGCTGATGGCAGAGTGGTGGCTGTCAGGCCTAGACCATCTCACCCGGTGTCTGTGAGATGGTTTGTAAGAACTATACAAGTTCAATGTGCTTGTCTGAGATATGCAGGAGTTTGCACTATGCCTTAGGCCTCTGCAACACAGTGCTTTGGAAAAGGTTCTGAGGATCTTGAACCTTTGTGTGCCCATGCTTTGGTCTTTCCAAAAGTGTTTGCATCTCAGTGGCCACATGCATTATATTGCTTGCTTGTTTGGCTAACATGCCTGAGAATTAGTTTTTCCTAAAAGTGTGTGTGCAAGGGGAAGGGAAATGTTTAAATACTCCCTGTTGTCAAAATGAGTTGCCAGAGGTAGCAGCTCCTTCCCAGCCTGTGTACTTCTTGTTTTCGGTAATCCAAGCAACCCTAGCCTGTACTTTAAGCAGTGCAAGGTGGCAAAAGCAAACCCAGTAAGAGGAAGGTGTTCAAATGGAGTCCAGCACTTGGTGGACTTGTCTGCTCTTCCTGTGTTCTGTGAGGTGGAGGTGTGCTGGGGAGGGCATGACAGCTAGGGGTTCAACCAGTGCCTGTGTCTCCATGAGCTGTCTGAACATTTAGGAGCCTGAATGGCCAAGAGCCCCATTTTCACTGGAATTTTGTACTAACTTTTCTGTATGTGTGGACAAGGCTGTGAGCTGACGTTTTGTGTGTCTCTGCCAGCCCTGCTACTCCAAAGGTAGGAAAGATTGTGGGGTTTTTTTAGAAGCAAAATAAACAAGGCTGTGAATCGAATGTCCAGCACAGCACGTATCTGTGAGATGAACCAAACGCATGTATAGATTGTCCTTCTCCTCTGATCTGCTTGAGTGTGTATTCCTTAATTCCCACCCCAGACAAGTGTTCCTACTTCAGCCCAGGTCAGTGCTGTTGCTCATCCAGGGCGGTTTCGGTAAGCTGTTTGTTCATTCTTTGAAGCCTGTAGGACTCAGTCCTTTTTCCACCCTAGCACATTATAGAATCATAGAATGGCTTAAGTTGGAAGGGACCTTAGAGATCATCTACTTCAACCTTGACACCACAGGCAGGGCCACCACACGACTAGACTCGCCTGCTCAAGGCCTCAGCCAGCCTGACCTTAAACACCCCTAGGGAGGAGGCATCCACAACCTCCCTGGGCAACCTATTCCAGAGTCTCACCACCCTCATACTGAAGAACTTTTTCCTAAGATCCAGTCTAAAACTACTCTCCCTCAGCTTCAAACCATTCCCCTTTGTCCTATTGCTAGACACCCTTACGAAAAGTCCCTCTCCAGCCTTCCTGTAGGATCTCTTCAGGTGTTGGGAGGCAGCTGTAAGGTCCTCCTGGAATCTTCTCTTCTCTAGGCTGAACAAGCCCAACTCCTTCAGCCTATCTCATAGCAGAGGTGTTCTAGCCCTTGTGGCCCTCCTTGTGGCTGTCTCCAACAGCCCTGTGTCCTTCTTATGATGAGGACACCAGAACTGGATAGGGTATTCAAGGTGGGGTCTCAGAAGAGCAGAGTAAAGGGAAGAGCCACCTCTCTTGATCACTAGATACTGTGTAGCCTTCCATTTTGCAAAGGTATTCCCCTTTGTTTAGCTGCAGTTTAACAGAAAAGCTTAACCATCCATCCTGAAAGTGTCTGAGGGATAACCCTACCGCAGAGAGTCTTCTGTCTACTTCAGTATCTCTCTTGAAGCTAAAGCTGTTGAGAACCAGTCCCAGCTTTCCTGCTCACATCTCCACTTTGGGAGGGCATGAGGGAGATGCCTTGAGTTCTGTTATATTGGGTGGCTGTGGGCAGAAATGGTTCACAGCTGTGGACACTGTGCAGGCTCAGCTGGGACATGGGAAGTGCTGCATGCCTGCAGAGCTGAGGTGGACATGCAGGTGGGGATTCTCCCCAGCACCCGATGATGCCCTCCTTTTCCTGCCAGGTCTCAGTGATGCTGCTCCAATTGTTCTGCCCAGACTTACTAGTGTGTCTTCTTCTGTGTGTCTCAGTTACACCCTGGACAACGATGTGCTCACCATGGAGCAGAGGCAGTTCTATGAAGATAATGGATATCTGCTCATTAGGAAGCTCGTTTCTGATGAAGACATTGAGCGCTTCAGGTATGGGGCACTTGCCAAAGGTGCTGGAGGGCCCTGTGAGCAGCAGCATCCTGAGGGGTAGCTGGGTGAAGCTGGACTCTCTCAACATAGACATCCTCTTTGATTTACAGGAAGGAGTTTGTGAGGATCTGTAAAAGAGAGGTGAAGCCACCAGGAGCTATGATTATGAAAAAAGAGTCCCTGAGATCCCAGTATGGTCAGTCTGAAAAAGTGGTTAATAAAGTGCAGGACTTCCAGGAAGATGAAGAGCTGTTCAGATACTGTACTCTGCCAGAAGTAAGATAAACAACAAAAAAGAGGAGGGTGGTGGAAGAGCCTCTATAGAGTGTATCTATGGTTTAATGCCAGTGCAAAGAAGATTTCTTTGGTTCCACTGAAGCTGTGTCCTCTTTATTCCTTAGAGCCCCTGTATGGCACTCTCATAAGTACATATGTGAGGAAGGAATACAAGCCATCTTTTAGGGGTGTTCTGCATGAACATGGGATAGATGGTGGTCAGGGAGGAAGACTTAAAGCACTGGTCCTCTGCTCCTGTGGTGTGGAAACAATCAGGAAAGCAATTATCCCAAACCATGCCAGGATGACAGGACAAAGGAGCAGCATTTTTTGAATGTCTTATCCAGGCAAAGCATCTGCTCTCTGGGCAGGTCCTGCTTTGTAGCCAATATTCATGCTGTGGCAGAGAGCCATAGCCTTGTGGAATTAGGACCCTCCCAATCTTTTCAACCCCACCCAGCAGCCTGTTGCACCATCTCCCATCTTGGCTTCCTGCCACCATGCCCACGTGTATGCCATGCCAGTTCTCATCTCCTGTTCTTCAGCCTTCCATCCCAATGTCCTCCCCCTCTACCCTAGTGCTGAGCCAAGCATCCAGGTCCCAGTGATTCCTCAGCAATCTTTCCTTGTGTCTTTCATGTTTTTAATATTTTTTTCTAATGCTTTCTTCCCTGTAGGTCCTGAAATACGTTGAGTGCTTCACAGGGCCAAACATCATGGCAATGCACACCATGGTGATAAATAAACTTCCCGATTCTGGTAAGGGAAACTTGCATAAGAGATAAATAGAAACTGTTGAGTGCATGCTGTCCGTCTGGCCAGAGACAAAGAATTATAGAATGGGTTGGAAGCAACCTTAAAGATCACCTAGTTCCAACCCCCCCTGCCATGGGCAGGGACACCTTCCGCTAGACCAGGTTGCTCAAGGCCCCATCCGCCCTGGCCCTTGAGCACCTCCAGGGAGGGAGCATCCACAGCCTCCCTGGGCAACCTGTGCCAGTGTCTCACCACCCTCACTGTAAAGAATAACTGTGAAAATTTATGAGGCCACTTTGGTAATAGCTTCTTGTTGTTTTTCACCTTGGCTTAGTGAGATAACATTTCTTGTCTTTCAACATGCAGTGGAGACTTGCTTGCTAAAGATGGTGGCTGTCTTGGCTCCACCACCCATGTGTTCCAGGCAGGCAAGTGAGCTCCCTATTCAGCCAGCTACACTTGCTTAGAGGCTCAGGGTTTAAAGGAGGAGGTGCTTTTAAAGCACAGCTTTTCGAATGTGTTGAAAATGGCTCTCACCTCAGGCCTTGGTAAAAGGCAGCAAACACAGAGCTCATTCTTCACTTGGAGTTTGTACACTCGTGGTCTCACTGACAGTTGTGTGCCCAGTGTTTTGATATGAAAATACTTGAATAGGTGCCAAAAGAAGGCCCTGGAAGCCTGGCTTTGGCTTCTGCTGCTGGAAATTGAGATCATAATTTATACAATGGTGATGGACAAGGAGAGAGGACGAGAACCAACTTAACCATTGACAGTTTTTCAAAATAGCTTTGATTCTGCAGAAGCCATTTTGGTTTAGCAAAGCTGGGACCTGAGCAGTTTCTTATTCTCAGGTGTGCACCTTCTTAGTGGGTAGGTATACATGGAGTTACTAAAACACCGAGTTAGTTTTGGTGTCTCCACTTGTCATCTTAACTACTCCACAGAAAGCTGTGCCATTCTGCTTTGGGAATTCAACAGGAGACCATTTTAAAAGTAAAAGTAAAACCAAACCAATAATGGACAATAAATGGGAAGCTGCTCCATATTTGCAGTCTCCACTTGAATGAAGATTCAGTATTTCTTTAGGAGATATGCAGACCTCAGGAAAGTTGTTGAGGTTGCCCAGCATCTAAATACTGTGGCAAATGAGGCAAGTTGAAACATCCTAGCTGTATTGATTTGGGGAGCAAATTGAGTGGCAAAAAGCCCCCATAAATAATAAAAAATGACTGGTATGGTGTGGATGATGTCTGCATTTCCACAGTGGAAAAAGAAGTAACAAGCAAAACTTCAGAAATACTCATTTTCATTTAGACTTCGTGGGAAGAAAGCCCCTAAGGTGAAGGCTAAAAGTGCTGGGGGGGCTGCAGTCTGTAAATTGAGAATTGTTTTTTTTGAAAGAAGGCTGAATAACCATGTTGGGTATAGCACAGAGAGGGTTGGTACTGCTTGCAACACAGCAGTAGATCAAGAGACTACAGCATGGCTGTTTAAAAGTCTGTACTGGAACAGGTTTGTGCAACACTGAGCTGGTTAAAGTTTACAAAACTGGAGAGCAACCACAGTGAGTGGTGAGAACTTGACAAGGGGTGGTTGATGGTGAAGGCCAGCAACAGGAGTCTTGTGTGGGACTGCACAGCTAAGCAGGCTGCTGGCATTCACTGTCCCGTCGTGCCATTGCTGACTCATGAGCCACCACTGTGATTTTGGTCCATCTTGGGATGGAGTGTAAGCTAACCCATTTGTCTTCCAAGGCGGTGGTGGGCTGGAGCGGACACTGAGTATCTAAAGTCTCTCCAGTGGCAAGCAGCAGCTCCTAAGAGAGGGTACAGCAAGTGCAACCGTTTAAGGGGACAGAAAAGCCTGTGTCCCGTTCCATGAGGTTGACGCTTTTGAACATGTGTTGCAGAGAAGCAGACTTTCCTCCACCCCATGCATCAGGACTTGCACTACTTCCCCTTCCGGCCTGCCGACCTCATCGTGTGCTCCTGGACTGCTATGGAGAGGGCTGATGAGAACAACGGCTGCCTCGTTGTGCAGCCAGGGACACACAAGGAGAGCCTGAAGCCTCATGACTACCCAAAGTGGGAGGTAGCTTGGAGTGGACATGGATGAGGGAACCACATTTTGCCTGGGGAGGGCTCAGCGTGAGGGGCTGATATGCAGGTCACAGCTGAGGTTTTCAGTGATGGGTTGTCTCAAACACCAACTTGTTGGTTTGGTTGCCCTCGCTCTATGTAACCTGGGTAGACTTGCCTCTGTTCCCACCTGCACGGCGTACCATCATAAACACATCTCACCATTTCCCACTGCTTTTGCCAAGTCTGAGGACTTTGTCTTGTCAGTTTGTTCCTTCTGGTGAGCATGTGTATGGTCCCAAAGAGGTGAAGGTGGGTGGTAAACACTGAATGAGGTGAAGTGTCAGGCAGTATCTTTTTGTTAAGAGTGGATGCTTCCTGAATTGGCCTTAGTATTGGTGATGGTTACACTGGGAGAAGGCTGGACTGCAGTGGTGGCATCAGGCCATGCTTGTGGTATTCCCCAGTACTCTTCTCTGTTCTCTCCAGCAGAGATATGTTCTTGATTGTCTGTGTCCAGCTTCAGAAAACAAAGAAAGGGTTTTTTTTGCTGTGCCTTGTAGACAAGTGGGCAGGCTCTTATCTGAGCATACTGAACACACTGCCCCATCCAGAGTGGAGCAGATCAGTAGCTGTCCCTGCTGTCCCTCTCACTGAGAACTGCCATTGGCTCTACTTCTATCCAAGTGATTTCAGTTCAAACTTTTTTTCTAGGGTAAAACCAACAAACTTTTCTATGGGCTGCTTGATGAGGATGAGACAATTCCCAAAGTTCACCTTGTTATGGAGAAGGGAGACACAGTGTTCTTCCATCCCCTGCTCATTCATGGCTCTGGGATAAACAAGACATCAGGCTTCCGAAAGGTAGGAAACATCTCTTGATACTCTTGATTTTTTTAAAGCTGATCAAACAATCCCTCCCCTTTTACACTCTCCTATTTGTTTGTTTGCATCTCTGACTCTGGGCTGGCTGTACTTGCTTTTCCAATAGCTCCCTTTCAGCTTGATATCTCATCTCTGGATAGCAGGAGCCTCTGTCATCCCAAAAAATGTATTTATTTATATGCCAACATGGCTATTTCTTCTCTTAGAGGTCTGACTACACATCATCTGTTTGCTTTGCATTATGATTACTTAACCAAAGCAGTTTAAAGTGGCCTCCAAAGGCTGCTTTTCTCAGCAGTGGATTCACTCAGGCATGTGTGGGAACTGTAGCTTCAGCGTAGCCACTAGTAGTAGTGCAGGGGTTTCCCCTCTTGCACTGCAACACAGGCTGCTCTATTTTGATTTTGTTTTGCCTCCATCAATTAATACCTGGCCTAGTAGCATCTACTGGTATGGAATTCCTTCCTCCTGCAATCCTCACAGCAGGGAGGACAGCAAGTACTGGGATTCTCATCTGCTGGCTCTTGCCTGGTTAGTGGAGTAATGGTAGTGTTTAATATCCTACAGAAACACAAGATATTCCTCTAGTTGTGCTAAATCCCAACATTTGTCTGCCTTTGGGGTAAATGAGTGAATGTTCTGGAGCTCTCTAAGCCAGACTATGGTCCAGCACCCTTTGAGAGCTGGCATGATCTCACTTGGAGCTGACATAGTTTGTGAGAGAACAGCTTTTTCCTGTGTTTATTTCTTCTAAACTTTTGGTTAAGCAAGAACCTATCACAAAGTGAGTGGTTTTATGAGATTGGCTGGGTGCAGAAAGTAAGAACCTTTACTGAACACACAGGTCTGGTCCAGCCCTGACTTTCCCACCAGTACAGTTCTAGCTCAAGGAGTGTTTGGGAGAAGAGGGAAGGAAGAAGAGGACATCAGCAAGAAAGAGCTCTCTCTGTATTTAAACAAGGGGACATTCTCAGGAGAGCTGGAGTAGAAAGAAGGAAGAACTTAGCTAACATAGTCTGTAAGGGAGGGGTGGAGTGTGCACGATCTGGGATGCACAAGATGTTTTTTCACTTGTGATGGTAGTGAGTGATGTCCTGTTTCCTCACACAGAGTATAAGCTGCCACTTTGCCAGCTCAGAGTGCTACTACATTGATGTCAAGAACACGACCCAAGAGCACATGGAGAAAGAATTGATTGAAATGGTTCAAAAGAAATATGACACCATTTCTGTGAAACTCATGGTAAGACCATGGAGCTGTATGTTCCTCACGACAATCCAACCAAATTCCCCAAGTGTCTCTCATTCCTGCTTTTAGCTGTGTTCAGCAGATCAAGCCATGCCAAGCAGAGGTGCTTGGCAGAGTAAAAAACCTCATATTCAGAACATAACCAGCAGGCTTCTTGAAGGCATAGAATCATAGAATGGTTTAGGTTGGGAGGGACTTCAAAGATCATCCAGTTCCAAACCCCTGCCATAGGTACAGACACTTCCCACTAGAACAGGTTGCTCAAGGCCTCATCCAGCCTGGCCTTGAACACCTCCACGGAGGGAGCAGCCACAACCTCCCTGGGCAACCCATTCCAGTGTCTCACCACCCTTACTGTAAAGAACTTTATCCTAACATCCCGTTTAACTCTCCCCTCTACCAGTTTAAACGAATTCCCCCTCGTCCTGTCATTGCAAGACCTTTTCAGTAGTCCCTCCCCAGCTTTCCTGTAGGCCCCTTTCAGATATTGGAAGGCTACTATAAGGTCTCCTCAAAGCCTTCTCTGTATGAACATTTTGCTCATAAAGCTGCCTCTTGCTATTCTGGGCAGTTCCTTTACATCCACTGAGCTCTAGAGGTTCCTCCTCCATCTCTGTTTGTTAAAACGGGTCTTGTGAACATGCTGTGATTCCTTCCAGTGGTAGCTGAGCTGGTGCAGATTAGATCAGCACCTCATTTCATGGTTGGTGGTGTAGCGTAAGTGAGGAGGAGCCACAGGTTCTGCTGTCTTGGTGGATCACCTCTGAGGCTACTCGTGCACTTCTTACATGGGAGTCCAGACTTTGTTCTGCTGGGTGGCAGTGGAGAGGGCTACTGCAGCAAGGCAGGATCAGGGTGAAGTGTGTGCAAGCTTTGCCCTTCACTGCATCTCCCAGTTCAGTTTGTCGTGGGGAGTGTGTCTGAAACAGAGTTTTTTGTGGTTGTGTTTGGACTGCATGATGTAAACAGGAAGAGGTGGTCCTCCCGTGCCCTAATTCAGAAGTACGAGAAGGTGCAGCACATTTAGTGTTCATCCACAGTTTGTATGTCCACAGGTCTTAGTTCCCCCTCCTAACAGCAGGTGGATTGTACTTTTCAGACAAATAGCCACATCTGACAACAAGAGGAGACTGATTTTTTTTTTTCTTGTTGTTAAATGTAATCCCACATCAGTTGCTTTAAAACCTAGGTGTAGTAGGCAGCAATTTTCTTTTAAAATTGCATCTTTTTCAGCTACAACAATATCCAAGGCATTCTGGAGGACAGGAGTTTTTCACTTTGGGGGGATTTGTTGGTTGGTTTGGGTTTTTTTCTTTCAGCTGTGCTTTGCAAGCCCGATCTTACCCGTTGTCTGTAAAGTTACAGCTTGCTTGACTCTTGATTCCTGGAGATATTTAGGTACACAGTGAAATCCAAAGCATAGTGAGACTCTCTCCTCATTCCGAGTGGAAAAGAGGTTGTACACATAGAAGCCTCAGATGAGCTTCTGTGTTTTCATGTAGTTGTAAGTATTTTTCAACCAGAGTTGGAGTGCACAGCTTTTATGTTTCACCTTCACAAGTCTAATGATATGATAACAGCTAAGTAATGCCCACACAGGGAAACTGAAATAAGAGCTTGTTTAAGACTTAGCTCTGTGAAGCACACAGTGGTTGTCTTCTCTGCTTTACAATCTGCAGTAATACCTGCCCAGCACCTGATGTTTGGCTGAAGTCTTGCATTTGTATCTGTTATTTCCTACTGGTTACTGCAGCACAAGGAATTGCTCAGCTTAGAGAGAACTCTGGGGGGACCTCAGAGCTGCCTTCCAATACCTGAAGGGATCCTGCAAGAAGTCAATTAGAGGGACTTTTCGTAAGGATGTCTAGCAGTAGGACAAGGGGGAATGGTTTGAAGCTGAGGGAGAGTAGTTTTAGACCGGATCTCAGGAAGTTCTTCAGGACAAGGGTGGTGGAACTCTGGAATAGGCTGCCCAGGGAAGCTGTGGATGCCTCTTCCCTGGGGTGTTTAGGGCCAGATTTGATGAGGCTTTGAGCAGCTGAGTCTAGATGAGAGGTGTCCCTGCCGGTGGCAGGGAGCTTGGAGTAGATGATCTCTAAGGTCCCTTCCATCCTAACCCATTCTATGATCACTTGCTCATGGGCAGCAGTATGCAAGGTGAACTTTTCTGATCACCCCAAAGCACTACCTTGTGGTAGGTATTGTGTACACAAGTTAGCAAGGGCAATGTTCTCTGTGCTGCTCGTGTTTTGCCTTCTGCCCTCTTCCAGAATTGAGCCACGGGCACCTCACCATCTGTGTTCACACCTGCAAACAACCTGTCTCCTGGGGGTGGAGGCTGCACCTCTCCTTAGCTTGGTTTGTATTTTCATTCGTGGTGTTTGGGAGTTGAAACAGTGTTGGTATGGTTTTATGGGTCTGTAGCTAAGCTGAGGATGCTTCTCTTTCCATCTCTGTAAGCTGGAAGCCTGCTCACCATTTTTGCTGGCCCTCAAAGTTTTTTTTGTCTCATTTTTGTTTTGAAGGATATTTGGAACTTCCGAGCGCGCCTCGTGCAAGGGGAAAGAATTAACCTGTAGAACAACCTCTGAAGAGCAGATGAAGAGCATCTACCTGAGAATGAGCTGCTGTGGTTGGAGAGCACAGATGTTGACCTCTGTGTTGGTAACTTAGCCAAATGCTGCACTGCAAAATAATTTTATGCTAATATAAAATAATTGCACTGAGGCTAAACAGCTGAGGTACATCAAAGAAAATCTAGCCTAGAAAAAGAGAGGTTTGGCTGTGGTTATCTTAGACAACTGAAGAATTAAGGTCTCAAAAGAACACCTTCACCTTCTTCACGTTTTCATTCTTGCTTTTAAAAAGTTCCTCATGAACTGTCTTTGGAATGATGCTATTTTAACATAAGATTTTATGCAAGAATTTATATAAGGGTATGGTTTTCATAGTTTCCAACTTCTTTTTCTACGCAAAAGAAATCAAATTAATCAGAGTTTCATGCAAGCTATCAGTTAGAGCTCACATGGGAATTTAGTACAGCTGAGGATGAGGAGATTGGTACCAGCAGAATCAGTGGTGTAAGGGAACTAGCTAAGGGGGAAGGAGCAACCACTGACATTAAAAAGAGATTGGTGGGTTGGAACATAGTTACTAGTAGAGTTCCTCAAATGTGACCTGGTGTGGCATAGTGTCTTACCAGCAGCATAGCACAAGCGAAATAGGTGGCTGGCAGGGTTGGGATATTCTGGGCAGACAAATCAGCCTCCTGTTGGCCTTGAGCCAGTTGATCCAAGGCTGTGTTAAGTGAATAAGTCCTGTGAACCTGGTAGGTCTGGGAAAGGGAGCCTTTTGGTGCTGTCAGGTCAGGGAGGTGGTTGGATGCTCTTCAGGATGCACTGGTGGCAGGATGGAGTGATGTGCACTGAAATAATCCTCTTGCCTTTCACAATGGTTTTCCTTGCTTTCTGAAAGATTCTTTTACTTTCAGAATATATTTTTTTTTAAATCCAGATTAAATCAGAGCAAAACTGCATTTAAGAGCTGTGTTGTGTTATTTCTGCTGCTCAGATGCTGGTGCTGGGTGTGTCACTGAATACCCCAGAGCAAAACAGTGATCCTCAGCTCCTTTCTACTCCTTGCTTCCACCTGAAGAAGGTGCCTAAACAGTTCGAGAGACTGCATTTGTTAGGATCTTGTGGCTTCTTCTGCTTTTTTGTCCAACAGCTTGGCAGGTCACTCAGGTGAGACCTGAGATCAGGTAAAGTCCTGTCCTTATCCCACAGGACTGCCTAGACAAGTAGTTGCAAGTTGAATCTGTTGCAGCCATTTCACGCATGACAACATAATGCAGAGCAAGGGTTTGTGCCTCTTCCTCTTCCTGCAGCATCTCTGGGTTTTCTTGTTTGTCTTCTAAAAGAGGTGAGGTCTGAGCAGTTGTGTGGATTTTAAACTCTTGGTACTGGGGTGAAGCATCTGGTCTGTTCCAACGTGGAGGCAGACAGACTCTTTCTGTAGAGTTCTGGCTTGACTACAACAGAAGAAGTCTGATGTGGGGAAAACTAGGACAGACTCAGCCTTGCTCAGTGGGCAGTTTTGAGTGTCCTGGTACCTGCATCTCTTCCTGTCTCCTGTATATAACTCTGTCACTAATCATGCTCTTGGAGAGCTGTGCCATGATGTTTCTCTGGATTTGGACCTTCTTAGCCTGGTCTTTGCTTGTCGCACGGGCCTGAGTGCCTGATGTCCGATGAGTTCAGTGCTTCTCCACTGACTTTGCTGAACTCTGGCACAGAGATTAGCTTGTGCTCTCCTTGGGATTTTTGTGAGGACCAAGAATGTTCTGTCTGGCTCACAACTGGCATTCTTGGTGTAGCTGAGTTGACTGCAGATGAAGCTGTGAGCACAGAGAGGAGCTACAGGCATCCATAAGATTCCCAGCTTCCAGACTGAATTTCTCAGGGAGCAAGTTCTGAAGGCTTAATTTTTCCTCAAAGTGCAAAACCCAAGACAATTTGTGGTGGCAGAGCAAGGTGCTCTCAACCAACATTTCAGCAGTAGCTGAGGAGAAGCAGGCTATTTACTGTATCTGAAAACCAAGCCTGATGTTGTAGGAGTTACTGAAGAGCTGGGTACCTCCCTGCCCATTTTCATATACATAGAGCATTCTATAACCTTGCAGTGAGGTGACAATTTGGCTGGGGAAAGGGCTGACTATTTGCAGTTTACTCCTCTGCACATCTTAGTAATGGCTGTGAGAATGGCACTTTTCCAGTACATTTTGGCTTAATGTTTTCAGAGCAGCGCTGCGGTCTTGATTCACCAGCCACACTCACAGCAGCAGTGCATTAATTAATCCAGTTTAATGATTTATGCCAATTCATAGAGTTAGAGCAGACTTGCAGCCCTGGATCTGCTGGCTGCTGCCTTGCTAACAGAGACTGGTATGCAGTTGGGCTTCTTTGTTGTGAGTTTGGAGTCGTTCCTTCATGTTCCCCAAACTGGGACAGCTTCAGCAGCAGTACAGATACAGCTGAGCTTGTCAGGTCACACTTGAGCTGCCTCTCTATTGGGTTTCTACTTCCCCCAGGTATTGACAGAAGTGTATTATTATGAACAGAGACCCCACAGGCTGCTCTGGCCCAGTGCTGGGGCTGTGTGCTCACATGAAACATTGTCCCAGCAGGCATCTTCCCGCATGCCTGCTTCTGCTGGGCTGCAGCCATCTCTGGCACAAACCCAGACCCAGACTAAGGCATGTAAAAGCTATTACATGAGTCTTCCCCACTCCTGGTTTACTGCTGGGATTTAAGCAAAGCCTTAGCTTCTTGATCCTGTTTTTGCACACAAGGATGCATTGGGCATTGCCTTCATGACTTGGCTCCCCCTGAGGTGCATACAGCCCTGGAGGCTGGCTGAAGATAAAGCTTTGCCTCATCTTTGACGTCTAATTTTTGCAAAAATCTCTTTTGCCATACCCAAGACAGTTGGAAAAAGCCTGAAGCTTTCAACATGCTGGCTGAAGATTGATAGCAATAGGGAATTTCATCCTGGTTTTGTGGATTCCAGGTGAAAAACTTCTGTTGGTCTGAACAAGGAAACAGCGTAGCAGCAGGAACTGTGGACCCCAAACCAAGTCTCTTTGGAGATTTATCACTGAGCTATCAGGCAAATAAAGATGTTGATCAAGCAATTCATCCTCTTCCTCAGAGGCATGACATGATACAAACTCAGGGAGTATTTATTCTGATACAAAAGATCTACATGAGACATTGCCAAGCAATGCCAGTTACAGATTGAGTCATCTACCAGTGACACCTGACCCAGCAAATGGTAACCACACACTGAAATGAACAAAACCTGCAGAGCAAAGCTGCCCAGCAAAAGCACCTGTAGATGAGGGCTGCAGATACTGAGGTAAATCTGCCCCATTGCTTCAAGTGAAGTAACATTTGTCTTCCAGCCCCTGCGTAAGCAAAGGAGGTACCAACAAGGGCACCAGGACTTGTGAGAGTATTAGTTGGTGACCATTTCACCAAAGCACTGAGGTAGTTGTGAGTTTAGGCATGTGAAACTACCTTTGAGTGCTGCAAACCCAGGATGGGCTGGGTGATATTCAAAGCTTTCAAAAGATCTTCTGCTGCTCAGCAGTGCCAACACTGCTGGTTTGCAATGCCAAAGCCACTGAAAAGGTTTTCAACACCTAAGCCTCAGAGACAACTCAGGAACTGTTTGACATCTGCTCTTAAGGGTTCAAAGTGAGTCATTTTGGAGCCAACAGACTGCTCTGTGGCTACAACCTTTACACCCCTTTTCAGTCCACAGCTGAGAAACCACCCTGTGCCAGCCATTTAACACAAATGGTAGGAGCCCTAGGGATTTGTTGGGACACACTCTGCTGTAGCTGTCTCTTTGCTAGGTTAAAACCTTGTAAACAAATTGGCTAGCAAGATGGAACAGGCACAAGTGTGCATTTCACATGCAGCCCTATTCAATCAGTTTTAATGTAAAAGATGAAAGCTGAAGATCCATGCAGTGGCATGGTGGGTGTCCTCCTCATCAGGAACTGGGGCTCCTGTGCACACATTCCTAAAACTAGAATCCTCTTGCATTCCAGTACAGAAATCCATCCTTATCTTGTGAGGGGAAAAAAAGTTTAAAAAAAATCATCAGCTCCAGGTCACTTAAGGCTATTGAGAAATTTTGGTTGTTCCTCTCCTCTTGGTAAAAGTGTTTCTCCACCAATCTTGGGACCTTTTTTCTCCTAGAGACAGAAATCACAGATAAAAAAAGTTAAATGTGTGGTAAGGTATCTCCCAGACATTCTTTGACAGAAGATGTGGTAGGGCTAAATTATCTGATTAAATATGGACAGGCACTCTAGGAACCTTGGATTCATGCAACATTGGTCAAAAGCCACCTACCCATAGTTAAAACAAAGCTTCAAGAACAGAAAGCAAGAGAAAGTACCTTAAAACACAGTTTTCAGACACCTGTACGGACCTGGCCACATGCAAAGCTGCTTGGTTTTGTTGGGAGGTCACAAAGGCATTGAAGCAAAGCATGGGACAAATGTACCCAGGGAAGAAGCCAGAGTGCTGAGCTACTCAGAAGCTGCTGATTCACACTCACCTTTAGCATCCCATCTCGCTCCCACTTGAAGAGGCCACAGGTACTGAAAGATAAAGGTGGCAGATGAGGACCACTGTATTTGCTGCACAAGATGAGTGCATCCAAAACAAGGCCCACACCTTTCCCACCCTGCTTAAAGGGCTAACACTCCTCTTTTAGGGCATGGTTATGACACATTACCTGTGAATGAACAGTACAGAAGCCCCAGACACTTTCTTGAAGCTCATCTCTTACCTGCATGGCTTTTTTGGGAGCCTGTCAAGGGAAATAGCTCGACTTCCACAAGGACATTTGAAAAATCGCTTGATGGCTTCATGCCAGTGGTAGTCATGGTTATCCTGAACACAGGTCTCCAGAGGCTTGAAATAGGTGTAATTACACTGTCAGGGAGGAAGGAGACAGAGCATGTGAGACCTGTGCTGTGGGTTGGTGACAGCTGAAGGTTCAGAGGAAAGCACCTCTGCCTTCTCCCCTCCTGAAGAGTCCACCAATCTGAGTGATCATCATCCCTGGCTTTGTCACCACTACTTCAAATATCATCCTCCCTTCTCTGCCACCACCCTGTGGCCCTGCTCCCAGCAACTCAGAGGGCACACAGTGACCCTATGCGCAGCCCCAAAACAGATTGGAAATGCAGATAGAGGAATCCCACCTAGTATTATTTTTTCAAGACACTTTGCCTATTTCGAGAGTCCTGATACAAAGCACTTCAGGAAAGAAACTGGTGTTTTCAGGACACCAACACCCAAGGAACTCACTGGCATAAACGTCAAGCTGCACCAAATGTCAGCACAGCACCAAACCTGCCTTGACAGTGCCTTCAAACCTCAGTCACTCAGTACTTGGGCTTCTCTCAACAGCAGGCATAAGGAACAAAACTGTCTCCGTATCTCCATTCGATCCCTGCACTGGACTATGGCCAAGAGTGGCAGATGGGAATCTGCAGGATGGTCCAGCATCATTTTGTACAATCCATGTTCCACTGCCCTGCTGTCACCCTGGCTCCACATCGCTCACCGTTTTACACGTCACAACTCGACATTTCACTTCTTTAATGCTCCTCATCTTCTCTTCCAATTCTTCCTTTTTCACCAGGGGCTGAAAGTATTGCTCCTGCAGTTCAGCTTCAACCTGTGGGAGCCCACAAAAAGGGTTGTGGGGAGACAAAGACAGGGGAATCCACTCCATAAATGTCCTTAGGGCAAATGCCTACTGAGCCTGCTTGAAGTGAACTGCAGGCTGGGAGCCAGAGAAATGCCAAATAACTTCTTGCTTAAAAAACCCTTTGTAGTCTATGTGCCACAGTTTGCCAACACTGAAATGGGCCACCCCTGAGGTGTATGAGTCGGGGGAGCTTACCAACAGCATGGACAGTGCTGAAAGAAGCTCACACCAGCAATGAGAGTGCAGGGAGAGGCCAGGTAGGCAGATATCATAAATGGAACTGGTTCTTAGCCAAAATACTATGCCTCAGAAGAGCTTATGACAACTCAGACTTCATACCAATACATGTCCCAGACAAGAGAGTACTGTAGGTTATGTATCTCTGGGAACATGCTCAGCAAAGGTCCCCACAGGAAATGCCCAACCTCCTAGCTCTCCAGGGCAACTGCTGGCACCTCACAGGCTCCACAACTTACATGAGTCCTAGATAAAGTTGGCAGCTGTCTTTGTGTTCAAGGTGTCAAAAAATGAGAGTTGAAATAGGAATGTGGCTAATTTGATTCTAAGACAGAAGGATTTCTTTGATAGTTCGCTAACAAAGACATTTCCCTGGTTCATCCTAATACAGAAAAAAATAAATAAAATGATGGCACTTCGACCTTATCATGGCTATGGCAATAGTGCTGACTTGCAAGCACTCCGCCCTCTGTCCTCAGAGAACCCTGACCCTACTCATCAGGACAATTTGGTGCCTGTGACATATTCTGGTGCCTGATTCATGGTGAAATCACGAGGACTCCAGGCAGCTCCTAGTTCTGAGCCCTCAGTCATGGCTGGATTGAGGCCATACCTCTTTCAGGACATCTGTGTACTTGGACTTGGCATTTAGGATTTTCTGGAACTCTTCTGACTCCAGATAGGCCAGCTGCTCACGCCGTTTCTTTTGGGCAGGCTCCAGTTCATTCAGATCTAGGGAGACAAAAAGCTCAGTCTTACAGAAACCGAGTTCAAAACAAGATTGTGATCTTTAAGCATGATCACTGCAGGAGATTTTGAAAGCCTCAGGTCAATCAGGCAGCTGTTCAGGTCAAACAGCAGCCTTTCATAGTTCAGAAGAACATGAAGCCAAGTTCAAATACAGCTTCAGAGAAAGAGGAAAAAAAAAAAAAAAGAGTTTATTTACTTATTTTAAAAACAACAAACAGTGCATCTTCTTTCAAAGCACCCTGCTAGAAATTTTCAAATGACTCCTAGGGAAGCAAGTCATGGAGAAACTTTAAAAGGAATGAAACAATTCATCCGAGACCACACAGTAAATTACCGGCAAAAAAAGTTCAAGTTCCCACAGAGAATTCAGTTGCCTTCCCAGGTGGGACTGTTCCTTGGTTTCATCAGGTATGCATTGCAAATGCTCAAATGCCAGAAGAAAGGGAACAGAGATTTGGACATAGAGCCATCAGAGATTAGATCTCACGCTCTCTCCACAGGCTTAAGATTGCTTAGCCTTTGCAACAAACTCTTTAAGCTCTAAACATACCTAACTTGGCCTCTCCTTGGCACAGCCATTAAGACCTTAACCCAGCAAGCAGTGTTCCACCCTGCATGAACATGAGCTTATTTTTGCTCTTCTAGAAGGTAAGGTTATGTAGCCTTCTCACCTTGCAGATGAGCAATGTTTTTCTCAACTCTTTCAACAATTCCTATGACCTCGTCAGCATTGTCTCTTTTCCTCTTCACACTGTTTGGATCAGTTTTAGCAAGAATCTGGCCTTTTGCTCGTAGTCGGTGTATGGCAGCCAGCTAGAAAACAGGACAGAGCAGACGATATTGGTTACCAGTCTAGCTCCCATGTTCTTACTTCCAGAAGCAGAAAAGGAAGACTGTCAAATGGAGGACACAAGATCCCTGAGTCTGAGCACAAAGCTGGCCAATGTGAGGCTCAGCAAAGCTGCAGTCTAATGTCACACACAGAGGCACTGGAGCAATTCTGGAGGCTAACTACAGGCAAGATAACATAGACCTTGGTACTAACAGCTGTCAGGAACTGCCAGTTCCTTGTGTGCTGTGAAGTCCGATCTGATCTCACAATCGGAAACTTGGCTAACATTAGGACTAAGCTGATGTATCAGGATCCTCTAATACTACAAACCACACTTCTCATAACCTCCCTTTTGTAATACAAGATTCAAAGAGCTCTTACCTTTTTGGCTTCTGCCAAGCTGTCTAGCTTCGGTCTTGGAGGTGGAGACCTGTCAAAGAAGAGGATATCTTCTCCTTCTGAGAAGCCTGTGCCTAGCCTGGGCCTCTGAGGAGTTGACATTTTTGCAACTTTAGGAAACTCTGCCCCAGGCATTGGGGAATGGACCGAGGACTGTCTGGAGGAGGATGGCAAAGCAGGGCTGCTGGCTTTACTTGTGCTCTGGAGAAACCTTGTAAGACAGCAACAACTCATTGAAACATGGACAAGAGTCAAAGAGATAGAAAGGTTTAAAAACCAGATAAGAGTGGAAGGGATGCAGACTGATCTTCCAATAATTGTCCTTTGATTGCAAAAAAAAATTATGAATTCAGGCCTTCAGGAGAGAAATACAAGGCAAGGGAAGGAACTCACTGGGTTGCTGAAACCAAGAGTGACTTGAAGTCACTAGTAGGACTGAATGATTAACTGCTTTCCAAACAACCACCACCACCACTCAGAGAGATATCAAATGAAGCTGGGAGGTGTGAGCCAAAAGCACAGAAATGGGCTTCTTTGCAGAATGGGTAGATAAGCAGTGGGAGTCCTTGTCACAGGAGTCACAAATGCATAGCTTTACATAGGTCCTGGTGAAGACATTAGACAGGTTTATGGGGAAAAAATGTTAAGAAATTGTCAGAAATATTGTGACAGATATCATCATTAGCTTGGAAAGTCCCTGAAATATATAATGTTGTAGGCTGGAAAAGTATTTCAGTAAAATATTATCACAATTGTTTCTAGTCTTATTATCCTTCTTTGCATTTTGCTTTGGCTCTTGTTGAGCCTTTTGGGGCTACAGTCCACCCAGGGTGGCTCTTCTGAGGTTGTTCTTAGGTTTGTTAACAAGATATGTGCAGAACTCTAGGCAAATCTTAAGGTTCATAAGACCCTTGCAGGCCAGCAACAACCAGAACCAGGACTACTAACTCCAGTTTCCTACTTCCATCAGCCTCTTCCCATCATGCTGGGCACCATGCTGAAACACTTGGCTCTCCACTGAATGCTGGAGCATTTCTACTTAAATGAAGTTTCTGTTAAACCAGCAAAACACCTCCCAGAGTGGTGCCACAATAGAACCCTTCCTCTTCATGTCAGTATTCATTACCTCCTCTGAATCTCTTCAGATCGCTTTTTTCTGGCCTCCAGCAATTTCTGTTTCTGTTGCTTGAGCAGTGCTGAAGCTGAGATAGATTGGAAACTGGCCTCTTGTTTCTTTTCAGCATCTGAGAAAAAAAAAACACAAAACAAAACAAAATGAAATGAAATGAAGAGGCACTAATGCTTGCTCAGAAGGAAGTTGAGTGATTTCAGGAATGGGTTTTCCTTCATACAAAATGACAATACCTGCTTTGGTCCAGTGTTTGCAGAGGTTTCGTGCTCCAAACGTTGGCTGTGCCAGCAGTTCCTTGAATTCCTCAGAACACTGCATGGGTCTTTTAGCTAGAGCATAAGAGGCATAAATACAAAAGATCTGGAGTCAGAAAGGGAAGCAGGTCTAGCTTTAGAGATGGAGGAGAGTGGTCTAGGTTGGAAAAGCCCCGAGTGTCACCTCTGTGAGCAACTTCTCAAAGCAAAGCCAACTTCCATGTTATATTTGGTTGGCCAAGGCCTCATCTTCACAGAATACATCAGAGACATTTCTGCCCTGTCAGCAGTTTCATCAGTCAGTCAGTTCCATCAGCCGCAGCTGTCTGTGATGCTCTCATCATTCCTATTTTCAGAATGCTTGGAAGCCATGAAGCCAGCACATCTTATCCCTGGAGGGTTAAGAGTAGCTAACAGCTAGAGACAGGACACACACTGTCTAGTCTGAAATGGAGGCAACTGAGAGAACTTCAGGATGTGAATAAGACCTCTAAGTGGCATCTAGGGCACACAGTTTGAATAATATCATCTGCTCTCCACTAAGCACAAAGGGGGCATAATATTAGATGCTTTACACAAAACGGAGGCAGAGAAAATTGGTGACATCTCAACAGCTATGGGCTTTGAAAATCACAAATAAAAGCAATAGAAACAGGCTGGGTAGCCAAGAAGTCCTCTGCATTGCAGATTTGACTCCAGCTTACACTTAGTATTCATTTGAAGCGTTCAAGATTGGCACAAGTCATTTATTTTAATCAAATAAAATAAAATTTCTGGTTCAAAGTTCTTAAAAGTTCCAATTCCCATTAATCTGGCAAAGATCTTCTGTCACTGTCCAAAGACAGAACAGGAGACTTAATTCAGGGCCACTGATGAAAAAAAGATGCACGGGGCTACACAGTTGCTTAGTTACATTTGCCTCGCAGCTACAGTCTCAAGAGGGGAGAGGAGTTTTGATCAATTGAGAAAGCAGCCTGCAAACAGCTGTCCTGTAGCAAACCAATCGCCAGACTCATTCAGTGAGTAGCAGAGTCCTGAGACACATCCACACATTAAGCTGGAAGTATCTGGAAGGTGAAGACACTACATGGGTAATTAGGTACCAATTTTCTGCTTGGTTTCCTGGACAATGGCATCAACTCCTCTCACGACCAGGTTGGAAAGCGTGGTTTGAACCTTCCTTTTCGACACTGCAGCTGCTGCACTAGAAAGAAGAAACAAAAGCAGAACATCAATTTTCCCATGCTTAGAGCAAGGACAGGAGCTCAAACACTAGCTGCATGCTTCAGCAGAACTCTAGCCACACTAGAAAGTGTGTTCTCCCCTGTCTTTGGGGAGGATATGGATCAAAACACAAATTCTAGCACAATGTTTAGGATCTCTGGGCTGAGATACATACTTCCTATGCATTGAGAGAAAATGGCTAAGCTTTGCCCAGTTAGTTCCAGGGATGAAAGGAGGCTGGAATAGCTTCATTACTGTGGAGTAGTATCAGAGGGCAGTGGTAAGGGGATGAAAGCTGTGTACAAGCACAGGGCTTGATCCAGCTGTGACTCAGGTCTTTCCATAGCTGTCTGAAGGGGGATTTGGATGAAGGACCTGGCCCCTCTGTGCTAGTTATGAGATCTATATTTATCTACTGATCTTGATGACTTACGACACAGGGTGCACTGCTGTCTGTTCATTAACACAGTGGTACTGCATTCATTCAGATGAGGAAAAGCAGAGAAAATACAGAATACACCCAGTCTGGGGTTAAATGCAATGAGCCCTAACGAAACGGGGCAAGGGAACGGCACTGAAAACTGCTCTCCTGGGTGATTCCAACATTCAGGATCTCACTAGGAAGTTCATTTAATCTATTGAAAGACAGAACTGCTTGGCTTCACAACAATTTAGGGGTAAAACTCACCCCATATCACATCATAGTGCTGTTAAAATTTTCCAGTCAAGCAGCAGCTGTTACCCTAAGAGGCCAGGAAGATTACACCAAACATGGGGCATTTTTGACTCTTAGGTGAATGTGGTTAGGTTAAAGGGATCTCTGACTCAGACCCCCGAGAGACTGCTTCAGGCTCATATATATATGGAGGGGCATTCTGTTCAAAGACAAGGGAAATAAGTGGTTTATCTTACACTGAGGCTGCATATGCTGCTGAAGAGACACCTCCGTAGTAAAAGCCATCCTGACACAGCCTCTCCTTCAAGCTGGGATTCCTCCGACCAGCTCTTCTGGGAACGCGGCCACCAGAAAAGGTGGACTGCAGATCTGCCCGCTTTGAGCTGATCCTCTTGTACTGGGACTGTATGTGATACTGACAGTACTCGCAGTCTTTCTGCAAAGACATAGAAGAAGCTTGTTGCAGAACACTGACAGTGACAATTTACTTCATTCCCCGCATCATCCTTCTATGGCTAAACTGAAGTGACACCTCTGGTGTATTACTCCAGCACTAGAGCAGCTTGGCAAACATACACCCAGTCTGGCAACAGAAAACAAAACTCAAATTGCCCACAGTAATCACCCGAGGGAAGAAAGCTGAGCATCAAAGAGCTTTAAGGCTATTTCTTGGCTCAAGTCAACTCATGGCCCAGGACCCATTGCCCAGATTCTGTATGAACTGTATGCAGTTTTCTCACTGGTATGAACAGAGAGGAAAACTAACACCAGAGCAAGATACTTTAGGTACTCGTTTCAAATTAATCCACCAATTTTCAGTGCCACTCTGAGGAAGTTTAGAGCCAATGGTAGTGAGCCTGCCAGTAAAGACAGAACAGAGCCATGAACACTCATCAAGGGTTCTTCAACTTTTTACTGAAGATAATATCCATTCACACTGACATTCATCTGCCCCAGATTTCTATAGCTACACTGATCCCACAACTGAATTTTTTTGTGACTAATTAGACAGCCAGTTCCTTTATGAGGTTCTTCTGCCAGACAGTGTCCATCTGCAATTTGTTCCAGGTGGCACAGGCACATCTCACCAATACTGAGAGTTTTGTATGCAGCCACCTCCTGGAGTGGGTCTGCAATCACAGCCTTTTTTTGCAACAACTAACTTTGGCACTTCTCTTCTTCCCACTCCATACACTGAGTTCCTCCTCAGTTCTTCATTTCTGTATTTTCTCTTCTCCTCTAAGAGCTCCTCTGCCAACTATAACCCTTCTGACTTAGACACAGATCCTTTCAGGTATCATAACATCACCAGTCATGAAGTGATATAGTCCACAAGTTCTGTAATTTAGTACAAGTCAGTACTGGCCCCATAAAAAGAATCCCAAGACCTTTTTCACCTCATCTCCAGCACCCCACATTCAGGTATAAGTATTCCAGCAGCCTACAGTGATGCTGGACAAGTGAACACACTGGATTGAAACCATCCCTGAAAACCACAATTCTGAAGAAAACCCTCCTAATGTTTTACTTTGGATGACTTCTGTATGGCAACAGCACAAAGTAGGGCGTAGATAGTGAGGATCAAGACCATCTCTTGTTGCTGTACCAGCTGCTGCTACATCAGAGGCAGCTCCTCTGGGTTTCATTTCTCAGTGTCTCCATCCACTTTGGTCAGTTACAAGTTAAGATCCCAAACCAGGTCAAATAGTTGGAGCATCACAAGAAGATCAGCAGCCAGATTTTTACCAACAGCTTAACTACTGAATACAGACCAGGTTCACAATCTGTGCACAAGGTTCTCCATTCTTCTTTCTGGCTTTGCAGGTGCCCATGTCCAGAGCTTCACCCATGAGGAGGATCTTCTGGGGATGGTCAACAGACAGACAGACCTAGGAAGAAAGCAGAACATGCCTTGAGGAGGACTGCATGGTTGTCTCTCTTGATGTCACTGGTTTGGCTCTGGGCCAGTTTGGTACCTCTGGTTTGAGCAGTGCAGTTTTTAAATGCAGGCAGTTAAGAAAGGCACACGTCCTGTCAGATTGAGAAAAGATCCAGTTAAAAAGGAAAAAAAAAATAAAAATAAAAAAGAGAATGTCTTTCTCACAAAGAGATGAAAGATGTCAGACTTCTGTGCTCAGAGCCTCAGGAAACCAAGGATCAGCAAAGGCAGACCCAGTTGTGCTCTACATGATGGTCCTGCGCTACTGCTTGGCTTTGATGACATTATGGCAACCACATTGAGCTGTGGATGGGAAGAGGAGACAGTCTGGAGCTCTGTCCCTCTTTGTATGTCTAGGTCTGATCAAAACAGACTCCTGTGCAAGAAGGGTGTCTACTTCAGCCAGAGACAGTGAGAGTTGTGTCTCATTGAGAAATCATTTTTGATGTTGTTCTAAGTGTGTACATTACAGCAAAGAAGGACCATTCTTAACAGTGAAATCCAGCCCTTACATGAAATCTGGAATGACTTTCTACTGCTTATTCATGTTAATTTAAGCAATTATATAACCTAATAGTCAATTAATGAGGTTCTTAATTTTTCCATTTGGAGAACTTAAAATGCCAAACACTACATCATCAGCAACTAGATTGAAATTCCCCCTGTCAGTTTCAAGGGGTTTCAATTCCAGAGCAATTAAAAAGATATTAAAAAAAAAAATAGTCTATTAGCAAAATGAAGCCACCTTAAATGTTTTGATACATACAGAGAAATATTCAGCATGCTTTTTATTTATAAGTAATTGATAAAACAAGTGAACTGCTATGTATCAACTTGCTATACAGAATACACCATTTGTTTAACGAATCAAATACTGCTTATTCTCAATCATGATTTTGGAAGCAGAGAACATTTTGCAATCATATCTGAGGCTTAAATTATGTGCTGGTTTGAACTAATTGGAGAATTTGAGTGAGAAATTAGACTATTGGCTGTGAGAGGAAAACACAGTATGTCACTTCACCCAGAGCTCTACTGAGAAAGAAAAAAAAATGTTTTAAGAATTGAAACCCAAACATAGATAGGTGAGATGGTTTCAGGCCTCTCTGGCTGTGGCTGCTCCTTGCATGGTTCCTTTGTCCCTGCCTTTTGTAGCTGATTCTTAATAATTCTACTAACTTCTTTCCTATTGCTAATCCCCTTGGGCTGATCTACCTCTGCCTATCTGCAGTATCAACAGATGGTGAGATAAGATTGGGGAAGGGGGGAAAGGTAGTAGGGGTGGTTGGAAAACCGCTCTTAGGGATTTTGATCTCTGGGAGGGGTGTGGTGTTTCTGTATTACCTTTTCACTGGATATATTTGTAAATATCTGTTATACATTGTAAATATCTGCTTGTATATTGTGCATTGCTGTAAATATAAAGCTCCATTTATTAACTTCCATCTGGTCTGAGTCTAGCCTGGGTTATTTCAAAAGGCAGGGAGGCAGGTAACTGCTAAACCACCACAAATTAGAAGACAGAAATGAGCTTCCCCACCTTCGTCAGCTTTAAGAAATCTCTAGGCTGAAATAGGCATTGCCCTGAAGTAGTTAAATAAACTGAAAAGAAAATACACTTCCTACATTTGTGGCACAGCCAATTGCTACCAAGAGCAGGTTAAACACTTGCTCTTAGATACTTAATAGAGCTTCTTGAAGTACAGTCTTCCAGAAGACCAGGAGCCAAAACACACCACACAAATATCTGAATGCAGTTCAAACCGTTTAGTCAGACTGTTGTAATTCCAGCCTTAATGTCTGTTCTAAAGCTAATTTTCAAGCAGATATGACAAACTTCAGCTCAAGGTTTTTTCTCTACAGCTGATGGACAAGGGAAAAAAAATCCCCTCACCTCATCTGAGCCTTCTTTAGGTTTCATAGGGTTAGCATTGAGCAGCCCGATGACGGTGCCTTGGTCTGTCTTCCAGTGCTCTTTGTGGACCTCTCCAAACAAGAAGAGTGAGACATACTGATTGAGATCCCGTAGGTCGTTCAGCCGCCAGATGCTGAAGGTTCTGCCCTGGAACAGATGTTGCCTTTTTTCAGTTCTCAGTGCAAGGACACTGACTGCATCCCCTCTTGCTGCTGATTTAAGAGAATTGTCCTGATTGTCCTGTCCCCAGGGATCTCCTGATTTAGAAAGGCAAAGTTTGTAACCAACAGCAGGGGTGAGATACAATATCTTCAGCCAAACCACACAGCCAGTTCTGGGGTTCCTACAGGCCAAAATAGCACCATAATACTGCTATCACCAATCTTCATGATAGTAAAGCTGGCCAGCAGTCTCACTTGCTGAATGAAGATGTTTTTACCTTACTGAACACACAAAACTCAGCCATATCCAGGTCTCTGCTTCATCAAAAACTTTCTATAGGGCATGCATGCCATCTAGGTCAGAATGACCTCTAGGGAAATGATGGAAGCAGAAAGAGTTAGTGCATTTAAAACCTAGAAAAGGCTGTCCAGAACAACTGAGAGTCACAGCCTTTTTTTCCACACTGGCATTTAACATCTAGGTGTGGACAAACAGACTAAAGACAGATTTAAGCTATGGTCATATTAGCCAGTGATACAGTCTGGGATAGTTGTGCCAGATAAGCTAAGGACTTAGCCTGAGGAATAAAAGCAGCATCATTGCATGAAACCAGAAGAGCCAAGATCTTTAATACAGCAGCTTTTCATTAACTACATGGCTGATTACGCTGAAAATTTAATTAGTTTCTCAAGAAAGAAGAGCAGCATTTCACTCGCACTGAGCAAGGGATACAGTGAAGTTACTTACACTGTTTGCACTCTGAGGAGTCACCTTCTTAACTATGACTCCAAATGTTACCCAGTCTATTTCCTCCAGCTTTTCTGCATCAAGTTTGCTCTTCAGCTGGGACAGTCGGATGAGCTTCCGGTTAGCCATTTTCCTGTCCATTTCAGCAGAAGACACCCGGGGTTTTCTAGGTCAACGGAAAGCATGCAAAAAAGAACACTGAGAGACAATCAAAAGCATCAAACATTCTTCTGAGGAGACTGTCTTGCTGCAAAATGCCTCTGTGCTTTAGTTCACCCTGAGGTTACTTGAAACAAAACCCCTCAGTTCAGGACACTGTACAAATACCACAAAGCTACTGATCACACTGGGTTTTGTCCAAATAGCTGCACTGCAACTTCAGCCCAAGCCCGCAGTAACTCTGTTCATTCAGGATGATTGAATCCCACGCTGTGTGAGCAGAGTTTGGAAATCTAGCGTGGTTTCTGCTGACACCGTGAGTATTCAGAGACCTCTTGTGGTCACAGCCAGCATAGAGATGGTGAGTGGCTCCAGGGGCTTCTCAGCTTGGAGCAAAATCTGATCGACTGGAGCACTGCTGGCTTCACACATGCCCATTGCTTCCCTCCTTCACCAGTGAGGACATTCCACAGAAAGCAGGGCTAATAAAATTACAGTTTTTTTGTTGAAAAAGAGCAAAGGTAAAAACAGAAATAGAAACATGGTACTAAGCCAAAAGTCAGTGTCACCTGTTAAATGATTGACTAGCTGCTTGCTGTGGCTTTGTGTAACATCCCCTAATGAAAATTGACTATCTGACATGGTTTAATGATGTATATACAGCAAATCAGGAAGCCAGTCCTCCATGCACCAAAGGACATTGGACTGGTTGTGTTTTCCTTCCCATCAACGGAGGGTGATGTCCCAGAGAGCTCAGTGTTGGGCTGCTGACCTTAATCTCAGTCCTGAGAAGGTTTCCACAGACACAGGCTGAGTTGTTGCACTGGAGCATGAAGGCACATGAGGAGTCTTCTCTCTGGTCACCTGACTGGGAGTGTTCCCTGCTGCAGACTTGAGAGGTTGAAATGACAGACTGAGGACTTGCTGAGGAGGAGTCTTGTTCTCTTTAGCAGGAAAAAAAAAAATTGTAACAGAAGAAAACTTCTAAATAAAAATATCACTAACTTACATCTGACCAGAAAAAGGAGTCTATATAACACTAAAAGGTGTAAAACTGTCTTATCTATCTCAGACTGGTTTTCCTGTCAGATGGGAACTGACAGCTCCAAATCATTCACGTGTAATGCAAGCAATGAGTTCTGCCTGCTGAGAAGCCTCCCAGAGCATCTCTTATTTTCTAGGCAAGCTAAACTGCAGGATACACAGAGGCAAGCTAGAGTGCTCTCCAAGTTAACCATACCACCTGTTACAAAACATACAACAACTGTATACGTAATAAATTCTCCTGCACTGTGACCAGGCTGCTACTGGTGCTCTGATTAGTGTAAAACAGTCCTGGATGTGTCTACACCACTGCTGTGAACTAAAGGCTTCTGGCAATGTGCCTCAGCAAAGGGCAGACTGAGAATAGTACCTGCTGAAGGTGTTTTCGATTTCTGGATTTTTCGCTTAGCTGGCAGTAGGGGACTGCCCAGTTGGTCTGAGAAGCATGGTGACTCTTGCAGCTTCTGAACTTTTCTTTCCTTTAAGGGTGGAACAGGAAACTTACCTGGCCAAGGAAAAAAAGTAGTATTTAAGAGACACCAGGATCTGGACTCAAACACCAAGTACTGCTTTAAATGGAGTAATTCTCTGAATAACAAGCCCAAGTCAATTTCCCCATATAATTTTATTACTACACTTTATGAGCTACGGCAGCAAACATATCTGTATTTTCTGGGTGTAACAACATCTACCAGTAAGAAGGGACATTTCCTTCTCTGGAGCACTTCATTCATGAAAACTGCCCCATATAGGATCAGTCCAAGACACAGATACCAAAACTGTAGTTTAGAGATGTAGCCTATAGCTGCTAGGAACACCGTGTGTGGGAAGATACCAGATAACTATTCCATCTAGCTACTCAGTGTCCACTTCAGGATTACCTGGAGTCTTGCCTACAAATTGCACACTGGTAAGCCAGCAAATCACAAACCCATTTAATTTGTCTCTTTACCAGGTGTTTTCTCCTCAGGGCCTGAACTGGATTGCTGCCCAATAGCAGTTTTCTGCAGCTGCTCCTGTAATGTCTTCATCTGTTCTTGCAATTTTCTCAGCTCAGCTGGGAAAGAGAGAAAAAGTAAAAGGATTATAATGAAGACAGCAGGAAGGTATTGCAAATGGGGATTTATGAGTTCCCTGGAAATCTGGCAGTTTTACTACATCACAGAAACTTAGAAATCAAAGACTAGAGCCACAATAGATTTATTTGATTCTGCATAGCTCACAGTGAAAGGATGCTTTTCCATGCAACCTGGAGCTAACTCTTCTCACATAAATACTTGACCTCACTATTTCCCCTGCCATATTTAATGTATCTTTCCCATGGAGCATAATACAATTTAAATGCCTGATGATTTCACCAATTAGCATTAAAAACGCTTCCACTGTAATGGAATATGTGGCCTGGACACAGGATGGCTCAGCGGCCAGGTCTGCTTCCTCAATGACTGGTACGCCAAAACTTCATGCTGGTAAGTCCTGAGGGGGAAGAGAGAGTTGTGCTGAAGACTGAAGCAGCACTGCTCTTCACAAGACAAGGTACAGGCAACCTTCACTATCCTACTCAGCAGAGCTAACTTAGTTTCCCTGGCTTACTTCAGTCTTTTTCTTTTGGGATAACAGGTTTGGTAAGTTTGGCCTTTGAGCACTGAAAACTGGACTTAAGAGACTTTCACAAGGACCTTCCTAAACTGAGAAGCAACAGAAGCTACCTTTTGCATGCCAGCTCTCTAGAGGCAAAATATATAGCATAAAACAGATAAAAGATGCTGTTACAGAAACCTTGCAGTTCTTGGTTGGTCTTCTCTTTTGCTTGACTGGGAGTTGAAGTAGGGACAGCATCTTCTGCTTCCTCTTCTTCCAGCAGATCATCCACGTCTCCAAACAGTGTAGCCAGATTCTCCTTTCGTTCCTCAATCGAGTTGTCTTCATCACTTACCTCCTCAGTATAGGATGCATCATCTTCTGCATCAAAGAGCTCATCATATTCATCTGGTTCTCTCTCCTCACCACCTGGGGCATCTTCCTCCCGAGAATTCCCCTCCTCAGTTGTCTCACTTTCTTCCAGGAGGGAGGCCAACAGATCCAAGTCATCATCAGCTAAGGCAAAAATTAAACTCATAATTACTTCTTTCCAGTTCAAGGAAAGTTGCCATGAGGTAAAATATGCATAGCATACTCCAATCACAAGCTAAGTACAACTAAAAGTAAATCAGAACAGTAAGTCACATTCTTAAATAATTACTCTTTGTCTAAGGAAGATGAAGCAGCTCCTTGCCATCTGGCTGGCTGGCAACGTGGCTGTAGCCACTCGGTTTACAATCCAAGCTGGGTGGTCAGCAGAAAATTTGCAGGCTACTTAGTGCTAGCTTCTCTTCCTGTGCAACTGATTGTGCAACAGTTGCTGTTACAAAGAAAAGTCTTGGGACCTCTAAGTTTGTATCCAGGAGCTCTGAGGAAGCTGAAGAGGAAGATGCAAGGCAAGCAAGAAAGCTATCTTCAGCTATACTAAGAAAACAGAAAACAAACAAAAGGATTAAAGGCACAAATAACGAGAAACATCAAGGGGAGAGAGGGAGAGAGAGAGAGAAAGAGATAGGAATGGGACAAACAGAAGAAATGAAAGTCAGGATAAACTGAGAAATGTACTTAGCCTTTGCTAAAGGAAGAATACAAAACCAAGGAAGGGATAGAGCAATCTCACAGAAAAGTGTCAACAATGAAGGCAAGAGGCAACCTCAAAGACTTCTAGAGCCTCAAAGTGAGGTCAGTGCAACATAATTTCCTTTGCTAAAAGGTTTACCAAGTTTTCTGAACACTTAAACTTATCAACTAACATATTGGTCAGATGACTTTCCTACTGAACATAAGAGTATTTTTTTTTGTCCTTACCATCCATGATTTCACCAGGATTTCTTCAAGAGCCCCTCAAAGAAAAATATTCCCTGTTATGGAGACAAAGACAGTGATACTGTTAAAGCAGATACAGATCAACTAGAAATACATACTGTGTTCAGACTCCTAATCTGATGATTTGCAGACTACCAGCCTGATTTGCTTACAGCTGCAGATGAAGACTCCATTAAATTTAAAACCCTCATGTATATTTTCTGCATCTGAAGTCTGACCTATTGGGCACTCACTGCAGCATAAGGGCCTTACTTTCAGGAAAAGGAACCAATAACAGACAGATTTTAAGAAATGCTTACTGTGTTCTTCTAGTAATGACCATTTCCATCTCATCAGGACTGTGACAGAGTTATAATTAGCATTTATCTACTGAAATGGATTCAGTCTTCATTTGAAAATGGAAAGTAGTGAGGTTCCACTCTCACACAACACAGTTCTCTGCACAGGCAGGCAGAAATAGCCAAGGGAAGGCTGGACACCAAGAAATCCACTGAAGATGGATCATTCACAAATCCACACTCTCTATGCTTATAGAGCTTCCTGCTGCAGACTTTGGTTTAGCTCATAAACTGCATTTTTAATAGTTCTCTCTGTTCTGTTGCTCCGGAATATTAATTCTCAGTAAAGAGCACAGATAAGCAGGCATGGCTTGTGACCACCACACTGCCCCGAGCTTCCGCTGTCCCTGGCTTGCTGGTGACACTGGCCCAGTGATCCACTGGTCGTGATAGGAACCATCCCGGGGCTCACCCGAGGCCGCGGCGCCTTTCACCAGCATCTCCCCCTGCCTCACTCCTGACCTCCAACCCCGGACTCGGTTGTACCGCGCCCGCCGCCTTCTTCCTGCCCACGGACCACATCAGCCGCCTGATCCCCATCCCTGCCCTCAGTGGATCCCCGAGATCCAGATCCACACGCAAAAAGGCACCAGGGTATCCTCTTTTCCCTCTTCTCCGCACTCGGCCACCTCCCCCTCCCAGGGGAACCCCGACCGCCTCCGAGGTTTCCCCAGGGGGTACCTCCGACCCCTCACCCCAGCCTCTATTCTGCTCCGTCGCGGGGACCATTCAGGCGATCCCCGGGACCGCGGCGCCCCCGATCTCCACCATGGCTCCAGAGGCGCCGCTCCCCGCGGCCGCGCGCTGCCCGCCACCCGCCAAAATTCCAAGCAGGCCCCGCCCCCGCGCACGCATGCGCCAGCGCCGTGCCGCGGCGCGCGCCCGCGCCATGCTTAGTGCTGGCGGCGGCGGCGGAGGTGCCCCTCCGGCGCCATCACGGTTGCGGGCGGGGAGGGGGGGACCAGGGCGTCCGTGGGTGTTTGGACCGAGCGAAGGGGCGGCGGGGACGTGCGGAAGCGCTGCTGTGCGGAGTGTGGCGACATCGGGGAGCGATGTGGAATGCCGCGGCCTGCCGTGTGATGAGAGGACTGCCCGCACAGCTCTGGCATGGCCGCGAACCTGCCAGCGGCTGGTCGGAGTGGCCTCCGTGACGGTTACAAGCAGGCTCCACAGCCGTCGGAAATACCTGGATTATCTCAGCGCTTGTGTTAACCCAGCAAATGAAGGTAGTGCTGTCCTGTGCAGTTGAGAGGGTTTTTAGTTTGGTTCAGTATTTCTCCAGTGGGAGTAACCATGATTCTCTGAGAAACAGCATTTCTGAACACCTCAAAAGCTCATTGCTCTAGTCCCGTTCTCCTTCTATCAATTATATTCTACTTGCAGAAATCACCACCCAAAAGCTCATCATTCTAATCGTAGAATCACAGAAGGTTTTGGGTTGAAAGTGTCATTTAGAGGTCCCCTAGTCCCAGTTTACCTGCAGTGAGCAGAGACATCTTTAATTCAATCAGGTTACTCAGAGCCCCATCCAACCTGATCTTTAATGTTTCCAGGGATTTACCACCTCTCTGGGAAACTTGTACCAGTGTTTCACCACTCTGTAAAAAAATGCCTCCATGTGTCTGGTCTATACATACCCTAGTTTTGTTTAAAACTATTACTCCTATTACAGCAGGCTCTACTAAAAAAGATTATCCCCACCTTTCTGGAAGAACACGGACTTGATGGGCAGACAACTCGCTGGATAAGGAATTGGCTGGATGGTCGCACACAGAGAGTGGTGATCAAGGGCACAATGTCCACCTGGAGACCAGTGACAAGTGGCGTCCCTCAGGGGTCAGTGCTGGGACCAGTGCTGTTTAACATCTTTGTCAGCAACATAGACAGAGGAATCGAGTGCACCCTCAGCAAGTTTGCAGATGACACCAAGCTGTGTGGCATGGTTGACTTGCTGGAGGGCAGGGATGCCATCCAGAGAGACCTGGACAGGCTGGAGAGGTGGGCCCAGGCTAACCTCATGAAATTCAACAAAGCCAAGTGTAAGGTCCTGCACCTGGGTCGGTGCAATCCCAAGCACAAATCCAGGCTGGGTGGTGAGTGGCTGGAGAGCAGCCCTGAGGAAAAGGACCTGGGGGTCTGGGTGGATGAGAAGCTCAACATGAGCCAACAGTGTGCACATGTGGCCCAGACAGCAACTGTGTGCTGGGCTGCATTAAGAGAGGCATTACCAGCAGGGCAAGGGAGGTGATTCTNGGGCCACAAAGATGATCAGAGGTCTGGAGCACCTCTGCTATGAGGACAGGCTGAGAGAGTTGGGGCTTTTCAGCCTAGAGAAGAAAAGGCTTCGAGGAGACCTTATAGCAACCATCCAGTATCTGAGGGGGGCATACAGGAGGGCTGGGGAGGGAATATTCACAAAGTCTTGTAATGACAGGACAAGGGGTAATGGGTTCAAACTGGCAGAGGGGAGATTTGAACGGGATGTTAGGAGAAAGTTCTCCACAGTGAGGGTGACAAGACACTGGAACAGTTTGCGCAGGGAGGTTGTGGCTGCTCCCTCCCTGGAGGTGTTCAAGGACCAGGCTGGATAAGGCCTTGAGCAACCTGATTAGTGGGAGGTGTCCCTGCCTGTGGCGGGGGGTTGGAGCTGGATGATCTTTGGGGTCTCTTCCAACCTAAACCATTCTATGATTCTACGATGCTTACCAGCCCGTGAAAAAGACCAGAAAAAGTATTTGAACTCAGATCCCAAGACTCTTGCACTTAGTCCATCCTACAAACAATATACAAAGAGAGATTGTCTCTGGTATTTGGAAGCCAGCAGTACAAGTACTAAGTTAGAAAAAATGAATTAAGGACAGAAGTTCCAGTGGATGACAGGAAAAAAATCCAAGATAAATGGTTTGCTGAGCAGTTGAAAAGTTCTGCTGATTAGTTGTCAACCAAACCGTACGGTGTGGGTTTGGGCTTTCTTCCAGGCATGCCAGGCAAATTCATTCTGCATCTGCAAGTGTTCCAGGAGAACCCAAGGAATGAATAGTTATAGGAGCTGGAGAGGAGCATGTGGGTGCTGAGGGCCCAAGGAGGGCCCTCTGTATTGCTGCTCATCCAGAATAGAAACAGAAAACCACCTTGCACCCCACCTTGGCATGGGTATGACTCCACAGGCAGGTATCAAGAGGCAGTGTAATTTGTATTTTCCCTGCCTGTGGCTGATAATTGCTTGTGTGACCCAGACTAATCACAGTGAATCACCAAATCCCCCTACTCTCCAGGCACTGGAGTAATGATGGCTTGCCAGCTTCTTCTGCGACCTGAAGTTTGCAAATCCAGAGACACCTTGCTGCTCACAAATCTCAAGTCCACCTGTCAGGACTGTTCTGGCCCTTTCCCAGTCTGGATTTTAGATCTAAAGTGGAATTAAACCTTTCTGGCTTCTGTTCCACATTGAAACAAGGTATTGATCACACTGCTTCACAGGGAGTGTCCTTTGTTAAAAACAGATATGCCAACAAGCAGTGTTTCATGGACTTGTAGCATCTACTCACTCTAAAACACAAATACATTTAATCTTGTCTTTTGTCTAAGGCAAAACAAGGAACATGTACACTTAAACCTGTGCTAACGAGCATCTGCTGGCCATGGCCACCTGTCATGGTAGCACATCTGTCCTCTGGACTGCAGTTAATGATGAGAACTACAGACAAGTAACCCTCCCTGTTGTACAAACAGGATTCAGGTGTCTTTGGGTTCTGCCTTTTGCAGTTCCCTGTCCCCTGATTTGCACAATTAGACATAATATCTTTCTGTCCTGTTCAAGCTAATGCCCACATCTTCCAGCTAATTCTTCCAGTTAGTATGCCTGTGCTAATATCCCCTTCTCTTTCTGAAGCCTTTAAAAATGATTAATTTTGACTTGACACATGCATAAATAATTCCTCCTTTGGCCTTTCACATTGATTTTCTGTGTTTTCATTAAGGTTAATGCTCCTCAGATGAAATGAGCTCTATTATCATTCTATTACTTTGATTTTGGCCTAGTAGCATTTCCATCAGATTTTGATCATTGCAGAATCCATAATTATCACAAAGCACCTCTAATAAAATTGGATTCAGGGGAAAGGCCCATAAATCCTACTGTCACAAGGAACCAATTAAAAGCCAACGAGAGATTTCATCTGCTAGCAGTACTCGTAATTGATGAAGGAAGTCGCAACCAAACTAATGAATAACTCTTCACAGCAGCTTTCTGTCAGCTCCTGAGTTACCTGAAATAATGGACAAAGCTGTGTGAGAACATGAGCTATATCTGACAGAGAACAAGAATCTGGAGTATACAGGTGATAATCAGAACAACACTGACAGCCAGCAAAACAAAAGCGACCCCTCACTTTAATTACAAGGGAACAAAAGGAATTGTTTCTCCTGGTATTGCTACCTGAGATCTTGCTGACAGCACGACATGAAAAACGCACTGAAGGAAGATTCTCTTTGGCCCAAGAAACATCCACAGGCATTTTTTTCTTGTGGATATCTTAAAAAACATTCAACTGTTTAGAGTGAAACATAAATCTTTCACTATTGAGGCCTTTGGTTTGAATTAATCAGGTCTAGAATAGCTTCTGTTTCAGGTTTAGAACAAAATATTGAGTAAAATATTGAGCCACCAAGCTTTTTGTTTCTAATTCCACAATTGATCTGTTCAGCAATTTTCTTCTCATCCACCAGGCATTTTAAGAAGCACTTATTTATGGAAGTGGGCTGACAGGAGAATGTGCCCTGCACAAGCACAAAATACCTGCTCTGACTGCCCATTCAGTTGTGACAACCAGCATTCCCTAACACTTTCTCCTACAGGGTTGTTCAGTTCTCCTTAGCTCACCATCACGACATAAGCTATATATAAAAATTCCACCACACAAAGCATCTCTCTCACAGGCTATACCGTTCTTCTAATGTTCAGAATGATGGAGTACAGAAGCACGTTGACCAGCCACATGTGACCTGATCTTTACTGTCACTTGGAAGAAGAGCATTCCTGTGGCAGTGCCTGGGAAGCTGTGCTGCTCTCCATTAGCTAGCTACCACTGATGGAAAGCAGCAGCACTTGGACTTTGTACCACAGCTTCATTTCTTTTCCTTGAGAATGGTCTGCACGAACTTGGCTGAAACTGGGTGCCCTGTGGAGATTTCCATGTGCTAGAACATCTCTTCTTAAACCAGAATTTGTCTTCCAGGTGTGCAAATACGCCTCCTCACCAGTCAAAACACTGACCTGGGACAGACACCATGACCACAGTGGGGAGAGGATAAACAATGGGGAAAAAAAAAAAAAAAGACACTTCTTTTATCTAATCTCTCTTAAAATTGGATCTCAGCATTTCTGGAAGTGAAACACCTCCATGAAGTAAGTTACAGTAAAGGCCATAGACTAGTTACTGTTGGTCACAGAGCAGAGTCTCGTATTTCAAACAGACACATGACTTCTTCACATACACAACAGTCCAGTGAGGATGGCAGATGTGCAAGGAGATGTGTTTGGACACTGAGTCTTGCCTCCCTTGTGGGGAAGGGACTACCTTCTGTCACTCAGCAGTGACAATCACTGTCTCCATTTCTGGTGTACATGGGAACTGAGAATCCCCGGAGTTTAGGACTAAAACCATGGCTAACTGTAGGCCTATCATAATTTGTCCTGACATTTAACACCTTTCAATATATATTCTGATTGAAATGTAGTATGTGATTATCTGCATAACAGGTAAACAAGTAGCTGTACTTTTCCAGTGAAGAAAATGTAGCATTAATGGAAATCTGGTAAGTTTGACTTGGTGCCACCTCCTTTGTCCCGTACCTGATGTCCTGAACACGATTCTATTTCACATCACTCCTGCAAGGGGCTACAATAATCACTCCTCTGAGCTGTCAGTTTTATGTTTAGAAATTCCCACTTGGGACTACTTGAGGCTTGCCTGGTGAATAATTAATGCTACAATGGTCTTTTGCCCTGATTTACTGTGTTCCAAGTAGAAATTGTGTCCTTTTAATTAAATAAACATAGTGGTTTTATTAGACTAATGGTGAAAATCTAGCATTCTGATCAGACTGCACAGTAGTAGCAGCTTATAGTGACTGTAGCACTATCCTAAAAGCATCACAGAATCACAGAATGTCTGGGGCTGGAAGGGACCTCAAAAGATCATCTAGTCCAATCCCCCTGCCAGAGCAGGATCACCTATACCAGATCACACAGGAATGTGTCCGGGCAAGTTTTGCATATCTCCAAAGAGGGAGACTCCACAACTCCCCTGGGCAGCCTGTTCCAGTGTTCTGTCACACTCACAGTGAAAAAATTCCTCCTCATGTTTAAATGAAACTTCCTATGCCTCAGCTTCCACCCACTGCCCCTTGTCCTGTCATTGGGCATCACTGAGCAGAGCCTGGCTCCATCCTCCTGGCACTCACCCTTTACATATTTATAAACATTGATGAAGTCAGCTCTCAGTCTCCTCCAAAGAAGCTGGATACCTGATGTGCTGGTTTGAGCTAATTGGAGGATTTGTGTGAGAAATTAGACTGCTGCCTGAGAGTGAGAAATTAAACACTATGTCCCTTCACCCAGTTTTGAATGAGAAG
>VWZI01009977.1:270888-306625 GCA_013396835.1 Psilopogon haemacephalus
GGCTGTGGCTGTTCCTCTTGCATGGTCTCCTTTCCCTTTGCCTTGGTAGCTAATTCTCAGTAAAACTAACTTTTTTCTGCTACTAATCCCCCTGGCTGCTCTACTTCAGCTTATCTGCAGCATCAACAGGTGGTGAGATAAGACTGGGGAAGGGGGGAAAGGTGGTAGGGGGTGGTTGGTTACCCTCTCTTGGAGATTTGGGTCTCTGGGAGGGGTGTGGTGTCTGTATTACCTTTTTATTGTATATATCTCTAAATATCTGTTATATCTTGTAAATATTTGCTTGTATATTGTGCATTGCTGTAAATACAAAGCTTCATTTATTAACTTCCAGTGTTTTTGAGTCCTAGCCAGGGTTTATAAAAGGTGGGGGGGCAGGTAACTGCTAAACCACTACAGCCACTTTCACTCATGCTACTTCTGTGGGAAGCTGTTGAGCCACACTGTCCTTCACAGGGATTTTAGGTGACTGTCTCCACAAAACATTTCCCTCACCTTTTCCCTTCTACTCATTTCTTTCTGTATTAGGCATATACAATCGCCTCAAATCCAGAGACAAATTCCTGCTTGCCTGCCTTTAGTCTGCACAACCTTTTAGCTGATGAATCCTTCAGGCACACCCCATGGTTAAAGTAAGGTTTTGGGGTAAGAAGACCCTGTCTTTTGTTCAAGCCACTACAACTGTGCAAGCAAAAACTAATTACAACTCCACTTTGGTATAGTTTTGCTCTTGACACAAACCTGCTCCAGTACAGGTGCTTTAGTTAGAAATGCACTTTCTTTTGCTTTTTATCTTCTGGAGATCCAAGTATTTCTGCAGATCACACTGCCTATATTTGGCAGATTCAGGCTTTCTAACTCTGGCAACCCAACACCCCTGAGACCAGAGCACTGCCACATCAAATCAGGAAACATTTAGGCTTATTGTAATGTGAGCTTTGAAGTGGAAAGTTGAAGTAGTCATGTGGTATTAAACATTGAACTTTCATATTCAGGCTGTGATCACCACACCCTGCTCCTTCTGAACACCTAGTTCACCACTCTGGCAATCAGAATGAAGTGGACTGGGCACAAGCAAACCTTGCACGTGCCCATTTGTGAGCCTAACAGACCTACCACAAAATCATAGAACGGTTTATGTTGGAAGTAACTTTTAAAGATTACCTAGTCCAACCACCCCGCAGTGAGCAGGGACATCTTTAATTACATCAGGTTGCTCAAAGCTGCATCCAGCTTGACCTTGAATGCTTCCAGGGATGGGGCATCTACCACCTCTGGGTAACCTGTACTAGTGTTTCACCACCCTCATTTGTTTACAGTTTCTTCCTTTTATCTAAGTTGAATCGACCCTCTTTGAGTTTAAAACCATCACCCCTGTCCTGTCACAAAAGGCCCTGCTATAAAGACTGTCCCCATCTTTCTTACAAGCCTCTTTTAAGTATTGGAAGGCTGCAAGAAGGTCTCCCTAATAAAAGAGATAGTTTGACTTGATGATCTTAAAGGTCTTTTCCAGCCTCAGAAATCTAAGGACAAAACAGCACTGATTTAACCACGGGACTGTTAGGAGTCCTGGCATATTTCTTTCCAGAAATTCAGTTTTGAACAGTGAAGGAAAAGAAGAATCTTTCCCTACCCCAAGGCTGGATAAAATCAGTCCAAATCCACCTGGAGGCTTCCTTCCAACTGGGCAGAGCCAACATGACCAGCATGTTCTATTCTTCAGCAGGAAAATGATGCCATAAGGAGACACCATTTTGGCTGAAGGTTTTCATGCATCTCTTGCTTCCTTCCCTGCAGTTTTCAACAGTGCAAATGTTAGCTATTTGCAAAAGACACAGAACTCCTCATTTGCATGGATCCCAGCAATTTGCTGGTTCATACTGTTAAAAGTTGTGCATTTTCCTCCCCTGTGCAATGGCAAGTTAAGAACTGTTTTTCAGTTGAGATAAAAGCACCAGTGAGGGCAAGCACAGAGCTAGTATTCTACAGCTCTTTTTACACAAGGTTTTCAGCCATAGGGATTTGCAATCCTGTGTCAGCCTCCAAAGTATTCACAGGCATAGATAATTTTACACTTGCAATAGATTTATTTTGAGATGTGAAAATCCAGTATATTCATCTTTTTAAATTAGGTTACATCCATCTCAGGGCTTTCTAGCACAATACTGTACAGGTTCAAACAAATGTATTATAATAAAGAAGAATCGAGACAACAACTTAAAAACAAACAGTTCTATAAAACCAAGTGACTTAGGTACACCAGGAGCTACATATATCAGACCTAAATGATCCGTTTTAAACCTTACCCACATCTGGCTAAAGCAAGAAGTTACATAAGCCATCAAAAATTTAACATCAGATTAGAATGGTCACAAGGGCAGCAATAAAACTGCCATCTGGAGAAGGAGCAGGGTTCATTTCAAATGCTCAATGAATACAGTGCTACTCCATTTGCCCAAAGCTTCTCAAACAGCTTTTTTTAATGACTTGGTTTCCTGGTATATAGTATATGAGAGGTGGTATTTACAGACTCACAGTACTTTTAATTTTTCAGCATGTACCCCATCTTCCCTCTGACTTCAGTGATTCAGCCCTAAAAGCAGAGTACATCAGGGGAACGTTCCTTAAAGATTTCATAGCAGCAGACACACCAGGAATTCTTTAGCGTATCCATGTTGTTAATCTATAAAAATTCTTTTCCTAAAGCAGATTAAAACAAGATTAGCGAGTATGGGGCAGGGCAGGAGTTTTACTCTTTTCTCCCTGAATTGATGAGAAAAACCCTGGAAGCCTCCTTCGTGAGATGTAGAGTTTGTAGAGTTGAAGGTTGTTTGAGCAGGAAGGGGGAAAAAAAAGGAAAAAAAACAATAGTGTTTGGCAGGTGAAATTCCAGAAGATGAAGAATTGGAGAGCATCACTCAATTAATGCAGTCCATAACATGAATCTGCAGTGTGTCCAGGTCAGGTAGAATTTCTTCACATTTGGGACATGAATACATTGAGATATTCCGCTGCTCTGGCCAATCTTGACTACCAGTTCCTGCAAGCATAGAAGAGAAATTATCTGTTATATTACTTGATTTTTCCATCCTTTTCATGGAGTGGTGAAAAGAGGACTGGCTTGCTCCTAACAGCCAGAGAATCAAGGTCTCTGCAGCTACCCAGTTGCCAGAACAGGCGTCGGGGAGCTGAGGAGCTGCTTGCAGCCAAGCAAAGCGGTTTTAAGCTGAACACAGCATGGGCTGGCCCCAGGACCTGGAGAGGTTGCTGACAGTACCTCTTTGGACAAGGTGAGGTGAGCGTTCCCGATCTGGTGCCCTGGCTCCGTGGCGATTCTGCATCTCTGCCAAAGAGTTCCTGTGGAGAATAAGTCAGTCAAAGGCTCTGAAAAAGACTCAGCAAAAGGTGTCCTCTCTGTCTCCGGAAAAGGTGAGCAAAAATAAATCAAAGCATTTGCAAGCAAATCACATCAACTGGTCATGCATTTAGTTCACAACTGCTCCTCAGAAATGAGACCTAGAAACACTGCTGCTTTGTAAGATTGTGCCAGGGTCCTGCTAAAATCAGGGTCATACAACTGACACCAGCAGGATTTGGGCAGAGGGCAGATACACACCTAGGGATCTGGGGCACGCTCCCCTGGAGAACTCCAGGACTCCCAGCTATTCAGGGCAAACCACACATTTGATTCAAGTAGAAAAGCAGGTTACACCAGAAAAAAAGGTTCAGTGTGCAGTTAATGTGAAATGTAACTTGATTCTTCCAGGCACTCCTCTTGTATCCACAGATTCCACAGTATGAGTGGAGGACACAGTTAATTTTTTTTTTTTCTCTTTCACAGCTGAAAGTGCTAAAATGACGGAATTCCAGGGCATCACCATACTTGAACTATGCGTAGCCCCTTACTGCTTCCACCTAAGGAAGTGGCAGATAACCCTGGCACGGGTGCAGCAAGCTTAGCTGCAGATTCACCCCTAAAACTGAGGCCAGAAGCCAAAGAAGCTCACAGGAATCAGCAGGGAGAATTTACCAAGTATGAATCATCCAAAGTGAAAACTTGGTAAGGCACACAAGTGAAAACTAACACACTTTACAGAGATTCTATCACAAAATTAAAACAAGAAGTCAGCCAATTCTTTTTTTCCCCCCCTCTTTTAAAATTCAAATTAACCAAGAAATGAATGTCTGCAAAACTGTTTGCCTTTCTGCTGAGATGCCAGCAAGACAATGTCGGTCAGCTCCAGCACACAGGGTAACAAGACAGTCCAAAGGCAGCTCAGCCAAAGTAAGTCTGTTCTCACCGGCCAAGCTCTTCAAGGTTTTGCTGCTCTTTTAGCAGGTATGCCAGCTGGACAGCCAACTGCTCCTTCTCCTCATGGATCTTCTCTCTTGCTGCCCTCTCAGCATGGAAATCAGAGCAATAAACCTCCATCTGATCAGAGAAAGAAATTCTCAGCATGATTTAATAACTTAGATTGAACCATATTGATTTATCGGATGCCAAAACAGGCTGTATCACAGCCTGCATCTACTCAGAACACTCCTACAGCACCTACACACTGCAAAGCAAAGGCCTCCACTACTTACAAGGTGAGGAAGTTTCAATACTTTCTGGATCCTGTATCAGACACTTCAAGTGTCCTGTCTGGGACAATACTATTGCCCTCTGCTGTACAGAGGCAGAAGTGAGGCACAGGCAGTGAGCAGGTGACTTGCCTGATAACACAGACCAGCCTGTGGCACAGGCAGTAGAAATGGGCCATGATGCCAGTTCTATGCCTTAAATATGAGGCAGATCCTTTCTAGTCACCATTTACACATGCTGGTTTGAGTAAAATCGTCCCTAAAATCTATGCAGTGATTCTTAACAGTGTTTTTTAAATACACAACACATTTACTCCCAAATTTTGTTTGTTGTGCCAGTCTCCAGCATACACAGTTCCTCCTACAGAACTGTAGGACACGGTGGTAAATGCTCTGCAGGGATCTGCAAGGCAGGCTGGATAAGGAAATCATGCTTTGGAATTGAGGAAATGTATTCAGTGTTCAGCCATTAAACACCTCCTTGTGGTTTCTGAATGGTGGGTGGGGGAACTAGCCAGTTTCTGAAGGTGTTACCTGAGCTCGAAGCACAGCCATGGTTTCAAGATCCTCCTCTTGCTTTGCAATTACTTGCTTCATTTCATCTATCTGGAGCTGCTTTGCAGCAAGAGCTTGCTCTGCCAACTCCACCTTCGCTGTCAGCTGTTCCACCACAACTTTATCCACTCTGTCCAGCTGTGAGGAAGAACTACGATTATGAGATGAACTCAGAATACAATCCTGGTTGAGTGAAGTTCACTTCTTACTCGTCCTGCCCTTGGAAAGTCTTCCAGTTTTGGTCATCAAAACAACGCAGATTGAGAGAGCAGTGGTGACTGCCATTTTATTTTACAGGTCAGTTTTGAGCTTTCAAACTACATTGTGTCAGGTTAAAAGAGATCTCCCCAATGGACACCAGAAAGGATGTTTTCCCACTTTCCAGAGCTATACAGAATGATCTGGCACTTCCATGCTGCCTCACTTGTGAGCAAGGCCTCACTGTGGGAGGCACTGTGTTTACAGTTACAAGACTGTTTAGCAGTTTACCTTCCCACTAATTACACTTCAGGAACGCCTATTCACGTTTGATTATCACTAAGGACTGGACTCCATGCTGCACTGCAGGTTAGATCTTATCTGGACAACACCATGGAACTGATGTGTGGATAAAGTTTTCTGCAACTGACTGCACAAGGATCTGTGTTTATCAGAGCAATGCTGCTGTGTTGTGTGCTATATTATGTGTAGAGATGACAATAGTTCCCTGCTCAGATTTGTTGCTAAGTACACTCTCCCATCCCTTCCCACCCCCCTTTAATTAACTATAATTTCTTCCTGTAGTGAGTTTACCTCTTTAAGTTTCATTTCATCTATTTTTTTCTTTGCCTCAGTGAGTTCAGGAAGGAGTCTGCTATATGCATCCTGCAAGGTACTGTATCGTGCCCTGTTTATGACAAGAAAAGAGGTGAAAGTTTGAAATACTTAAAAATTCTTTAAAATCTAAATAATCTGGTAGAATTTAGAAAAAAAACCCCACAAAACAGCTCCTTGCAAATCAGTCTGTATTTCTAGTGAGGAAGAAATCACAATTGCTCCAGATTGTATTGTCTCTTTTTCGATCAGATCACTCTTTATCCATGGACTGAGTCCAAACAAATGTCCTTGCTGATTATTTGCATTTCATACTGAAGAATCCATCACCCAATATTTTTATACCAAGATTACAAATTTTGTTCAAAATGCTAACACTTCTCTAAGGAAGACGTAAAAGTCTTGACTCAGAGATCTCCATCAAGTGAAGAACTCCTCAGGAGAAGAACCAGACACAGATTCCCTAGGTAACAAGCAGCTCCTCCAACAGCTGAAGATACATCCTTAGATTCATAGAATGGTTTGAGATGGAAGGGACCTTAAAGATCACCTAGTTCCAACGCCCCTGCCTTTCACTAGACCAGGTTGCTCAAGGCCTCATCCAGCCTGGCCTTGAAAACCTCCAGGGGGGGGTCCTTCAGGAAGTTCAGCTTCTCTCTACAGCTTGGACTGACATTTTCACTGCACATGAAAGGGAGTGGCAAGCCAAAGCAAACAGCTCAGCCTCACTGCACACCTACCTCTCCTAGTTGCAAATGTAGGGACTGTAGACATCTATTAACATCATTTTCCCATCACTGTAACTATCTGACTCATTCCTGCACTCCAAGATGTGGATGCTAGTCAGTGACCTTTGCTAGTCAGTGGGACTATCATCTCTTTTCTACTTCCTCTACTTGTATGTTATACCTGACCTTGTTCCACTTTTGACTTTATGACAAGAGAAAGATTCAAGTCAGAGTTTACATCTCACATTTTCCTAAGTGAGGGGTTTAGTAGATAAAGAACAGTCTGTGCCTAACGTGGAGACTCAAGATTCAAAGTGACACAGACATAAGGTGGATACAGGCTTCTAATTCACTCTACGGAGGGTTAGAGGGTGCAGAACACAAAACTCTTATTTCAGATTCAATTCCCCTTTGGTCAGGCTCCCCTGGACTTCCCTTCCTCACTGATAATATCTCCGTGGAATAGCAGACCAAGTTATACTCACTTTTCTTCATGTGTCTTGGCTTGTTCTAGCTTGACCTCTGCCTGCATGCTCTCCACCTGAAGTTCCAGCTTCTTGACAGTGTATATTAGCTGCTGCTTCTCTTCCAATTCTGATGCAGCAGCTGAACTTTTTCTTTCCAGTACTTGACACCTGATAGAAAAAGAAAAAGTTGATCTCTCCTGCTCACCTTCCCCTGATGGGTTTGGCACACTAGACTTGTTAGATAATGGACATTTGTGTTGTCCATTTTAAAGGGTTAATTTGATTAAGAACAAGGAAAGATAGAAATGAATCTACACACAACCTACCAAACACAACAGTTTCTTATTACTATAAATCTCAAAGAACTGGACTCTGACATAAAACTATGCAACTAAAGTGAGGGGTTTGTAACCACTTTTTATAACCTACACAATTTGCCTTCAAAAGCACAGATGGTTCATGTTAAAAGGGTCATAACCAGGTGCCTTAAGCTTCCCCCTCTAAGACTAGAACAGATCAATTATGTGAGGCAGAAAACAGGAATGTTTTGCCTTTACATCAGGAAAGGTTAAAACCCAAATCTTAAAATTTGAGACACTGGGTTTCTATTTGTAGAGCTAGGTTGGCAGCTCTAATTTTCTCACAATTACTGTATTTTTGTGCTTTCATCTCCACTTTCAAAGAAGAAGCAATCTTTTACAGCACTTCTATGAAACAGAAATATAAGCTGATATCTGTAGAGCTGGTGAGTTTCCCCAGGTGGGAGCTGCCATACAAATATAGGTGTCACGGCAAAACGTTTGTTCTGAACCTTACTTTTCTTGAAGTTTCTTCTGAATCAATTCTGCTTCTTTTAACTTCTCATGGGCTTCCTGAAGCTCTTTAAACAAAGCACAAACTTGCAAATTCAGGGTTTCTACTTCACTGCCAACCTTTTAGAGAAAAAGTTAAAAAATTATGTATGGGCAGCGTGAGATGGCAAAGTTGAAGGCTAAGAGCAAGAAGCATAATTCTCTCCCTAGAGCAAGCAGCACAAGCCTTCATGATTACTGCTGTTCCTCTAAGCATCAGTTAGAGTCTATCAGAGAAACATACACAAAGGATCTATCCCTGCCCCAAGCTGGGCTTTCAGCCTGCTGGCACCAATGTATTCTTTAGGAAGAGGTGTGACAGCAGTTATAAATCAGAAGCAATTTGAAAATAAAGAAATAGATGAGATAGGTTAAAAGCCTAGACTTTCTCCTATCAATTATATTTTGCCCTGGCTTTATCCCTTCTGTTCTAGTTTCCTCCATTCTTGCTTTGGGCACAAGAGAGAATACCTAAGTTTTTATTCTCTGTAATTTATTTCAATTACACATGAATTTGATTACACTCTCCAGCCAAGTGGCACCCTCTCAACACATACCAGCCTCTCCTCCCATGCCACACACATGAAAACCACAGGTCTGGAAAGAGAAAATACAACCTCAAATGGTGACTCTATTACCATGCATTCATTAGTCAACTCTGCAAACTAAGAAAATTATTCCAGTAAAATTCTAATTAGTTTTGTTGCAGGTTTCTGGCACTTTCATTTGGCCTTCAGACCACAGGAAAGTCACCAAGGGATCCTAAACATGGGGGAAAAAAAGCAACATGGGGAAAACCAGCAGCTGAGTCCTACTCCGACAGAGCACACAAAGGACACCTTAGAGGTTCAACTCCTAAAATACATCCCCACGCTGTAGAAGGCTTGAATCCAGCTCCAGCTGGTCTGTAGTCTCTGGAGGTACATCCTGGAGCTTTCCTAAAGAAACACCTGAATCTCATCATTGCACTAGCATCTGTTTAATTGCCCTCATACTGTTACTTTTACTAGTAATGTCTTATGTCAGCAAATGCATGGAAAGTCTCCAGTCCAACTTGGGAATCAGCTGGTTGGCTACGGCTAAAAAGATATCAGGTGTGTCAATAGCATGTTGCTGTCCTATTTCCTTGAAGAAAAGCTTCCGTTTTCTAACTGGGAAAGTCCACTACTTCCCCAAGGAACTAAAGCAACACAATCTGTTCATCCCTTATGATGTATGAAGACTTTCAGCTTTCATTTCTGAAGAGTAGAATACAATTGTCTACTGACAAATGTTGCTGAGCTCCACAAACTGCCCAAGTTAATGCCATTCACCAGTTGCACCAAGCAAAAGAGACTCAGCATCATGGTGTAAGCACTCACAAAGCACACTGCACTACACTTTTCCTATCTCAGAAGCAAAAAGATACTGTTCTTCTACCATCATAGCTGCAAAGCAAGCCACAAAATTATTGTATGCAGCAATCCAAGGAATCCAATCACATTCACAGGTGAAAGCACTTCTTTGTGTAAGGTGATGGAATTTCAGTTTGCAGAGAACTAGACATCAGTAGAAAATACCTTAACTGAAAACACCTTAACAGACAAAACCTGGCAAAAGTTTGACTTTATCTAATAAAGTTGGACTGTGAATTCTTGGTCCGTGGTGAAAGGGACTATCCAAGATAGTTATGCCTCCCCATCAAGATAATTATGCCTCCCCATGTTAATCCATCCCACCAAAACCATGAACACAATCCTCAAAGCAGGATTGCCATGTAAGATCCACATTTAAAGTCTGGTTTATAGTACGCTGTCACTGGATTCTGATCCAAAAGCTGACCTAGCCAGCAGCAAGGAAATTCACCCAGTCTATAAGACTTTATGACTCTAGAAACGATTGCATCCCTCCCTGTTTAGTGGGCATGGCCAAGGCAATGAGGTAACTTGCAGCTGTGCCACACTTCCCTAATTCCCGGCTACCAATCCCTCTTTGGCGGCTGGTGTAACCTGGAACTACCTCTAAGATACCGATTGAAAACTTCAAAGTTCACTTCCATACCCTGTGCAGGTTAAGTGCTTCTTGCTCCCTGAGTACAAAAAAGCCCCATCCCTGGAGATGTTTAAGGCCAGGTTTGATTAGGCCTTGAGCAACCTGGTCTAGTGGAAGGTGTCCCTGCCCAAGGCAAGGGGGTTAGAACTGGATGATCTTTAAGGTCTCTGCAACCTAAACCATTCTATGAATTGGAAATCCAGGCCCTGAGGTGGTTTGTCTCCAACAAGCAAGCTATGTTTTGTTAAATCTCAGCTCAGGAAAGGTACTTAGTGAAGGAGGACTGGGTTAGAGATCACCTAGACAAGCTGGACACCCACAAATCCATGGGCCCTAACGGGATGCATCTGCGAGTGCTGAAGGAGATAGGTAAGATTATTGCTAAGCCACTCTCCATCATTTTTGAAAGGTCATAGAGAAGGGAGGAGATGCCTAAGATCTGGAGGAAAGCCACTCCAAACTTCAAAAAGGGCAAGAAGGAGGACCCAGGAAACTACAGGCCAACAGCCCCACCTCCATCCCTGGAAAGGTGATGGAACATCTCATTCTAGAGGCCATCTCTAAGCAAGTGGATGAAAAGATTATCAGGAGCAGACAGCATGGATTCATAAAGGGGAAATCATGCTTGACCAACCTGATAGCCTTCTGTGATGCTGTGACCAGCTGGATAAATGAGGTGAGAGTGGTGGACGTTGTCTACCTCAACTCCAGCAAGGCTTTTGACACTGTATCCCATAATATCCACATAGGTAAGCTTAGGAAGTGTGGGTTAGATGAGTGGACAGTGAGGTGGATTGAGAACTGGCTGAACGACAGAGCAGAGAGGACTGTGATCAATGGTGCAGGGTCTAGTTGCAGGCTCCAGTGTTCCCCAGAGGGTCAGTACTGGATCCAGCCCTGTTCAACATACTCATCAATGATCTAGACGAAGGAACAGAGCATACTCTCGGCAAGTTTGCTGATGACACAAAACTGTGATGAGTGGCTGACACACCAGAAGGCTGTGCTGCCATTCAGTGAGACCTGGACAGACTGGGGAGTTGGGCAGGTGAACATCATGAAGTTCAACAAGGGCAAGTACAGAATCCTGCACCTGAGGAGGAATAACCCCATGTATCAGTACTAGCTAAAGGTTGACCTACTGAAAAGCAGCTCTGTGGAAAAGGACATGGGATGGCTTGTGCACAACAGGTTCCCATGAGCCAGTAATGTGTCCTAATAGCCAAGAAGGCAAATGGTGTTCTAGAGCGCATTAAGAGAAGAGTGGTCGAAGGAAATTCTGCCCCATGCCTAATGCCCTGGTAAGGCCACAACTGGAGTATTTTGTTCAGTTCTGGGCTGCCCAGTTCAAGAGGGACGGAGAGCTACTAGAGAGAGTTCAACAGATAGCCACAAGGAAGATTAGGGGACTGGAACATCTCTTATGAGGAGAGGCTGAGAGACCTGGGGCTCTTCAGCCTGGAAAAGAGAAGACAGAGGGGATCTTATCGAGCACATAATATCTAAAGAGTGGAGGTTATGAGGTTGAGATCTTCTTGGTGCTGGTTAGTGACAGGACAAGAGGTAATGGCTGCAAACAAGACACAGGAGATTCCACTTGAACTTAACTAGAAACTTCTTTCCCTTGATGCTGATAGAGAACTGGAAAAGGCTGTCTAGAGAGGTTATGGAGTCTCCTTCTCCGGAGACTTTCAAAACCTGCCTGGACATGTTCCTGTGCAACCTGATGCAGGCAAATCTGTGTTAGCAGGGGTGTTGGACAAGATGACTTCCAGAGGTCCCTTCCAACTCCTACCATTCTATGATTCTACTTACAGCCTCTGAACTCTCCTCTTCCTCCTGTTCCGTTTGTGTCCCATTCTCCAGGCAGTTGATTGTTTCCTTCTCCAGCTTTGACAGTCTGGAGAAGAGAAGATGACAATAATAATGGATTTGGCCTATACTTAAAAGTGAGATTGCAACTATTCAAGACTTTCATGAAAATGATGGTGTCTTTCTCTCTAACATCACAGTCACAAAGCGGAGTTGAAAGCAGAGACATGCAGGAAAGCCTGCATAACCATGGGGGTTCCTGAAGAACACAGGACACCCAACATGTATATTTACTTGAAGTGGATCTATACATCTGAAGGTACTGTAATGGACAGTGACATTCAGTCCACAGTGACTGATCTTTGGTACAGCCTAAAACTGCTGACATTTTGGAAATGGGTCAGTCTTATTACTGATTCCAGTTATTCATATTTCTTCTATTTCCCTTTCATATTTTCAGAGGCTAAGATTTATAAGAACCATTTGGCTATGGCTCATTACCTCTTTTAGGAAGATCACACAAAAGCAGGTACACTGCCATCAACATTTTCAGAGCAGGCAACATTCAAGAAGTCTTACTCTGTCTCTGTGACATGGGGATTTGGAACAGCAACCGCTGAAGCAACTTTCCACACCTGGGCAGTAATGCCAATTTATACCAATGTAACTGAGCTGAGGTGGACCCTCATGTAGGCTTCACTTGAACAACTCTCTCTTAGGCAAGTTTGGAACCTATTTTAGACATTTCTAAGAAGCTTTTCCAAGCTCGCACATTGCAAATGCAACCTGCCAATATTATGAAGAGGACTGTATGCCCTGCTTTATACACAGTCATTTGCTAAAGGTCCCACACTCAGATGATTCATACAAAACCAACTACGGAGGAGCGAGTGGAGAGAACATCCTCAACTAGTCATTCTGACATAACCTGGGGTAAGTCTGAACCCAAGAGGAAATGGGTGATTTGTCATGATATGTGGTGCTGCAGGAAATAATAATAAAACACAGAAACTCTTCTGCCCATGCAAGACAATCTGTGATTTATCCCTGAAAGCACTATCACAAAAATAAGTTGTTATCACTGAGTGCTGGGGAAATCCCCCATCCAGGTCACACTGATATTTCAGCTTGTCTCTGATCAGTCACAGACTTGACAACTGCCAACAGCCCTGGAAGAGAAGAGCTCCAAATGTTACAGTGCACCTGCTCCATACCTCTCTTTGTGATCATACAGCTCCTTCTCAAGTTTTTCTCTCTTCTGGGTTTCATTTCTAAGGCAGCAGAGCAGCTGGCTCACAGTTAGTTCTTCAGACTCCAGATTCTTCAGTTCATCTGCAGGTTTGTTCCTGCTTCAAACCAAACCAGATATAAGTAACAGTAGCTATGATTTTACCAGAGCACTTCCATATCCCTAGTTCTGGGATCCAGACTGAGAGGCCACTGTTTCACATGGTGCTGAAAACCAGCAGAAAAGGCTCATTTCCAAGAACCAAGACCTGCCTGCCTCACAAGCTGCTAGCCACAGTTCTGTGTGCAAATGCACTTCTTGCTTTGAACAGTGGTTTCTCTCAAGCTGAGGGAACACTTCTCTCAAGTTAAGGCAACACTTAAGCGAGGAAAACAGAAGCAGCCCAGACAACACAAAAGCCAGTACATTTATTCTGAGCTAATTTGCAGCCCTTTCTGTTTCCAAGATGACTTTTTTTTTTTCCCTAATGAAACATACAACATTGCTTATCTCCAGAAGGCATATTCTACTAAAAATGATCATCAGAAATTGCTTTATTTTTCAGAATTAATTTCTTCAGTGTTTCATCTCTCTCACATTCTACAGCATTTTTGAAAACTGTGTTATGCTACTGTAGAAATAACCACTCAACTATCTGAAAAAATAACGTAATTTCCTGGTGATAAAATACTGTATTATATTCTTTCCATTTTAATATCCATTTAGACAGAAAGTCAGAATCCATCAACCACACGGTAAGACAGGCAGGTTATATACACTGTATGTTCCAGAAGCTCATCTGTGAAACAGCGTGCCTTTAAAACTTTGCTTTTGTAATTCAGAAACAGAAAGCAAAGCAGGGTCCTCCAGGTGCTTCTAAGATCTACAAATCTTTGGTGAGCAGAATTCAATACCCCAAAGCCAGTGTTCAGCCAGGATATTTTAAGTAAGTAACTTTTATCAGGGGATTTTTAGCGTGCAGTTCTACTCTTACAGAAATAAACCCTCCCGAGTGGATCACATTTCTCTGAACCTGTTAACAGCAGCAGGCTAAAGTTTCAGTGCTGGACAAAGGCACGTGGTGGCACAGGAAATATTTTAAGAGGTATGTGTACCCCCTGTTCTTGTAGATATGGCCCGGATATTCATTGAAGTGTAAGAAAACTCCACAGATAACTACTTCTCATACTCAGGATGTTCTCACAAGCCACCACTAATGTCAAGCTTAAGACTTGCAGCCTAGTCAGTGGTCAGCAACTCTCTTGACGATAACCGTAGTTTCCCCTCCTTCAACTTCTTAGCTGCATGCTGAGGGATGGATTTTCTCTGCCATTACATTCAAATGCTGTTCTCCCTTACAGGAAGTCACAACCTGTCTATGCAGCACAGCTTTCTGGCCTGCTATACCCTTAGCATTTTCAGTATTCTTTCCTTTCAAAAGCAAAGGACACAAAGTAAGAACTCAGCCACAATCATCTAATCACTATATTGGGCAGTATCCAAAATGGAAAGTTTAATAGGATCAGCTGTCTATGTCCACAAGGTGCAAAAGTTCAGCTAAGGGCAAGAAAGTCCCTTGTGTCCTGAACGTGATGTAAAGACCAGATTTTCAGAAGTAACCTAAAAAGAATGCTGATACCTTAAGTCTAGTAACTTGAAAAATTACTAAAAATAAGGTGTACTGTCTGCCTGCTCCACTGTGAAACACTTTATACCAAGCACAGACAAACAGAACTGACACATTCATATCTGAAAGATTACAAGACACCATCATTATGATTGGGTAGAGGACAGATATTCTATTAGATGGTATCCAGTGACTAGAAGAGAGTCACCACAGCCTCTGTCTTTATCTTTTCTATTTGACATCCTTTAGAAGCCTGAAAAGTAGGCAAGTGTGAATGCCTGGCCAGCTGGCCAGAATATGTCAACTCATGAAAACAGAAAGGAAAAACACCAGAGACCTGAGAGTCCTTATGACATGAAAGGATGGTTGCTACCTATGGGGGGGAGGGGAGGGATGCGAGGCCACAGAAAGCCAGCATTTTCTAGTGCATTCCTCACAGACAGAAAGTTCTCTCACACTGCAAACAAAACATATTGCAGAAGTCTGTATTACACACATCACACAAGAACCTACATACACATAAACAGCAACGTTATTGGTCATTTCACCACTATTCACTTGACGTTCCTTTGCAGTTCTATTTATTTCTCCTTCCTAGGAAAGAAAAAAACACTATTAGCTTGGAATCTGGACTAAGAGGGACATAGTTTTATTTACTCGTTACAGAAGGAAGAAAACTATGATGGCAATAAATAAAACACAGAATTCTTATCTATCAGTTTCATGCTTGGGAAACTTAAATACTTCACATGCCTTTCCCTGTATCTCTTCCAGAGTGATCAGAGAAGAGGAGCTATGAGATTTGGTCTTCTCTCATCAGCAACTTCCTTGGCTACTCATCCCTGTAAAGTTGTCTGGGCAGCACATAGCAATGGCAACAGTAACACAAGTGACCTTAGATATAATCCTCAAACCAACTCTCCTGCCTTCCAAAAGAATATTTTTTTCCCTCCACTACAAAACTTAGGCCCTGATCTTTGCAGCCTGAAGAAGAATCTTCATAAGTTTCATGTAATCTGAAGTTTTCTTCAACAGCTTTAAACAAGTTCTAATTAAATTCTCTTAATTTCTTGCTGCATTTGTACCTTTCAGAGAGAGATCTGCTGTTATGGGAATAGCAAAGACTCATATTTTCACATTTTGCCCGTGAAGGTTTTTCAGATAAACTACTTTTCAGTAGAAAAAGCTTTCCATGCAGTATTGTTTGCCTACATCTCCACATCTGTCAATAGAAAGTGAACTTGATTCTCAAAAGAAAATGGCCCCCTCTATGCATAGGTGTTGCCCTTTCACAAATCATAGCACTGATGCTCCCAGAAATTCCCACTAAAATAAGACTCTCCACATTCTGAATTAGTTAGAAGTCACCTGCTGGACCATGTTGTTTTTTCCAGAGATTATTTTTAGTGTGATGTAAGCTACCTATGAAATTAATTTATTTGGAGCATGAGAGTGGGAGGACAAAGTAGTTTCCAAGTCCTTTACCACTACATGTTGTAACACACAAGTGGCTCCATGTCAGGTAGTCTCGAGACCACCCAACTCTTCTCTGAAATCCACCATGCCTATATCTTGTATTACTGCTGCTGCTAACAGCTGGCTGTTCCTTCTCAAATTTGCAGCAAGATTTCATTGACATGGCTACAGATTCACCCTTTATACTACCTCATTGAAGAATGTCATCAAGTAAACATTGTCACCATAATTACACTCAGACCTGACTTTCTCATTTAGCCTGGTATGAGAAGAAAATTCAGCCTGCAAAAAAAGGGAGGACCAAGATGTCTCCAGGACCAAAGTCTCTGGCTGCAGATCGCTGTGTTCTTTTAATTCCCCTCACTTACAGTCATCCCAATCTCCACAAAGGAATCCTCTGCTGAGGAGATGTTCAACTTGACCTGCAGTTCTGAAATGATGGCTAGCAGATCTGCCTTCTCAGCCTGGAGCCGCTGCACCTGGGATTTCAGCAGCCTCACTTCCTTCTCAGGAGCCATGCAGCTCTCCTGGGACAAACACACCCTGCATTAGCCAACCAAAGGCAAATACATGACAAGGAGCACAAAGCCTGAACTTAACAATTATGTCCTGAATATCTTCTTTGTTTAGGTTTGCCTGGAAAAACCTATTGTAGAGATGCCTAAATTGTGAGCTGGTCCACTGGGCAGTACAGCTAAATTGTGAAACCGAGTGTGGTAGTTTGAGGAACAAGCAGGTCCATCCCCCTGGGATGGGCCTCTGTCCCTATGGTTTTGTTTAAGGGGGACCTGGGACCCCTCAAACTACCACACCAAGTTAATCAAATTATGAGAATCATACTTCTGGAAGACATGGGCCTGGTTCCCTCAGTGTACGGATAATTAGGATGCAAATCTTTGTCAGAATTTATGTCTCTCACTACCAGACAGGGTCTCAGCTAGCCCACAGAATTATTGTCCATAGTTATTGTCTTTTTTCATCAGTGTCCTTATTTTCCCAAATCTACCTAAGATTCTAGGAAGAAAAACCCAGTAGACAGAACTCTTCCACACACCCCACTCTTGGCCTTCCCCCAACACACAATTCTCTGTACCCCATCTCCCTTTGTAAATGTCTTCCTGGATCCCTGACCTTTAGACAAAGTCCTTTATCCCTTCTCTTCCACGAAGCCTCTGCCCCTCAGAAATTTTCTCCAAAAATAATCTCTCTTCCAGTCCCTTCACCTTTTGACTATTCCCTTTTCCCAGGATCCTCAAAGCCTCTTAAGCCTCGACATAACCAGGAAGTTTCACCTGTTTTCTCCTCCATTATGAAACTTTCCCTCTGAGTTTGTTCCTCATTTTGTAATCTGAGCTTTCCACCTCCTGGTAATGCCTTTATCACACTGCATGCCATCAATGTAAGCTCTGGACAATTCCTGGAGTCTGAATTGCATTATAATCTATTGTTCATGCCAAACCTCCAAGCTTTTGCTATGCTGTCAGTATTTGTCATCCTACAGTACTACTCTACTCACCTGACTAGTGCTGCCTTTGATTTTGTGCTTAGACTGTAAGAGGTCAGCTCCAGTGAAGAGGAGCAAGATCTACAGCAACCTGTTGTTAGCACAGGTACAGTTTTGAGAGAAACTCTCCCATAAATGCTGGTTTATCACTAAGAGAGGCAGCACAGTACATCTATTACTTGCTTTAGGTGAAACAGAGATGTCAATGGCAGAAATGGATTACAGATTATCTCAGTTAATAGTAAAATACAGAGGTGAGAGAAATTAAGGCTCATTTTAAATAAGTCTTTCTGTTAGAGGAAATTGTTTCATACTCTTTCTAAATAATAACAACAAAAATAGAAAAAAAATGAAATAGCACTAAGACATTCTAGAGAGAAAATAATTTTGGCTTAGATGACATTGTGATGTCATCTGAAAATCATCATCAGGAATGAAAATACTGCTGTTTACATTACCATTGACTGATAAAACTGCAAAGAATCACAGAAGAACAAGAATTTACTCTATAAAGCTCTTGGAATGAGATAATCAATATATTTATTTTTACTTTTCTGGATGTTGGATACTCAAGCAGGTTGGATCACTCTGTCAATAACATACTTTGAGCATTCAAAATACAAGAAACCTGTTCTAAAACAAGTAGAGGCTCTACTTCCCCTCAGAAGTATTCCAGATTCAGTTTCCTTGACAATCCTGAAACACAACTTGTAGCCTATGAAGTAAAGATTGTGTAAATCATACTTACACAATCACACTATTTATACATGACTTTCTGCCCCAGTGTAACTTATGAACTTGTTGGCCAAATCTGATTTATATGCTAAAAAATTTCTTATAGAGTTCCATAAAACAGGCAGTCAGGAAAAGACCAGGGACTCTGCTAGTGTCTCTGATGAGTAAAAGGCTAGGACACTCATCCTCCATCAGGCAACAGAGAAGCCACATGTGTCCTGGAGGTATCAGATACCAGGATGCACCAGTCTGGCTCTGCATGAAACTTCCAGTTAACCACCTCTTCACATGACCATGTGGGGACTCACAGCAGATTTTGTTCTAATAGGCTTCGTCCACAGATGGCTTCAGTACTATCTCAAAAATGTAGTGTGGCTACTAAACCATCACCTGCAGTGGTATAAATGGCATGTCACAGAGCCAAAAGTATGATGGAAGATGGAAGTTCAGGCAGCCTCAAAGAGGGCAGAAGTTCAGTACAGACTTAATCTGACCTCAGTAAAAGAGCTTTCACGAGGGGACAATATTACAATAACGCAGGTCACTTTTATTTTTTTCCCTTATCTGTCAGTTTCTTCCTAGAAACACAAATACAAATGCAATTAAACAAAAATCTAACAAGCAAAGTGAGGGATAAAGTCCAGGAAAACCTGACAGAAACCAAAATAAATTTTAAAATGTCAGCAAGAAATGTTACCTTCTAATTTCTTAAGTCAAGAACGTCAATTATGGTTAAATAAAGATTAAATAGAAGTAAATTATCTCAAGTTTGACACAATTAGTACACTCTGAGAAGCCTCACTTTATAAAGTTAGGCAAAAATCTCATTAGAACATAAGAATAAAACCGGAGATGTTAGCAAATCTCCAAACCTCCCAGTGTACTGATGAGACACAAATGCTCCAGATTTTAAATTTTACATCATGAAAATCCAACCAATTCATTACTTACCATTTCAGCTCCTTCTTCTCTTTCCTTTAAGCTCTGAAGTTGTTGCTGTAGCTGTTCATTTTCAATGCACTTGGCTAGCAAGCACTGCTTAGCCTCCTTGAACTTTGACTCATAAAATTCTCGTTCTTCTTTCTGCTTCTCTCGCCAGATGGAAAGCTCCTCATACCGGTCCTTCATAGCTTGGTTATGCAACTTCATGGCTTCTAAAACATAACCAGAGACAAGACATTGATTCACATCAACGTTCTCTCAGTGAAGCAGCAGATTTCCATGACACTGAACTCAGCCTCAGTATCATATGGGTTAACAATAATTGACTAGGAAAGGTGAACCCCTGCTTGTGTACCCTGAACACCAAACCAAAACTAAACTTAATGTAGTCCATTAGCACTATAATAAATAGCATTAAATCCACTGCTGAAATCACATACCCACACTCCTTTATTCCTTGACTCGTTCCTAAACTGAGAAATACAAGCAAAAAGTATTGTTCCCGAGAGGTACTTGGTACTTTGCTGCATGTGTTAGTTACACAATCAACCCAAATGAGCTGTGATTCTGAATCTACTGAGACTTGGTAGGGAAAACAGGCATTCCAGACTGGTAAATTACTGCAAGAAAATGGATGCTATTAAACAGAGTGTTTCAAACATGCCCAACAATGCTCTCCTTGAACAGTTGTTTTAAGATTTGATGGAAAGCACTGAAAAAATGAATCCAACAACTTAGAGCAAAGTCAGTTCCCTCTTGCAGGGAAGCCATGTGTATGCAACATTATTCTTGTTATTGCAAAATGCTTACAAGATTTTTGGGACAGTCAGTGGCAAGATTTCAGAGTTGCTTTTTTAAAGCAACAAACTCAAAGCCTGTTGTTTGAAAGTATTTTATACATTGTATCATCCTGATTATAAACTGCCAACAAATCCTTCAAGTTGTGTAAATAAATGCAGCTCTAGAGAATGACTCTGCAAGCTATGAGTAGTATATGTAGCTGTAAACACGATCCCAAAACATTATCTTATATAATAATAGGACCTTTCAGCAAAATACCAGAGACACTTCTAGAAACAACTTTCCTGCTGGATATCCTTGAGACTCCAAGGATGAGAACTTGGACCAGGTCCAAAAATGATTCAGGAGGATTTTAAACAGTAGTTTAAAATCACAGCACACAAGAAGCGGCTTTGTGCTTTGCTGTCATATAAACACTGAGGTACCCCTGTCTTTCACAAAGAAAAACTCCCAGGTCCCTTGGGTTTTGCTCCATCCATTTGAAAAATAATAAATAATTAGTATCTGACAACTAAACTCCTGGGATCCTGAAAAATTAAAACTATCAGGTACTTTCAGGGAAATCCATGATTTTTTTTTGTCCTAGATAGACCCTGCTGTGAGCACAATTTCATTTTGAAGTGCAAAAGAATGCTGCACTTCATATTCATTACACAGTACAGGACTGCCTCCTCTAATTCCCTTCTCTGCCCAAGAGGATGCAGCTCCTCTCAGAGAGCATCCTAACCTGTGGTTAGCATCCTAACTGTGTGGTGCCACACCTCCTGGCCTGCAATGGAGCTGCCCAACAACAGTCCTAAAATACAAAGCAGAAAACCCTATAGAGGTTGATACAAAAAGAGTGCATCAAACCAGAAAACTCTTTAGGGCTTTATAGCCAAAGGGTGCACCATAGCAAGAGACTGTTCACCTCACATCCTAAAATGGACACTTCTATGCTGCTTATATGCATAATTCTAAAGCAAGTCAGTCATCCACATATTGGGCTATTCTTCCTCTAATCTAATGCCTATTCAGTTCTACGTGTCCTATGAAATTGGTCTTGCCACCTGCAGAGTGGTTTATACAGCTAAATGCTGCTCGGGTGTAAAATGCTATCCAGTAAGGGCAAATGAGCACAGAAATCATACTCATAGGCCAAGAAAAATCCACAAGAAATTTGGGGCTTCTGCATTTCAAGACCAGTTCACAGGTACATTCACCTTTTAACTCATTGTTCTCAGTGATTAGTTCTTTCATCTGTTGCACCATCTCTTCTGGGGTGTAGGTACTAAGGGTAGGAGTAGCCATGCTGTTGGTTCCGTTTTCTATTTTACTCCTGGGATGCTCTCCATTTTCAGCAGGACGGCTCTTCAACTTGCTGGACATCTCTGAAGTGTCTACTACAAGGTTCGCAAAGAGAAAAGTCTCATTTTCTTGCCCAGTGTTTATAAAGAAAACATAGTGTCTTCATTCTATTAAGACAAGCAAGCCACATGCCTCGTCATAACGCACGGGCACCTCTCAATCCCTCCGAACCTGCTACTCTGGAGTATCCGTAATCCCTCATAGGCCTGCACGGCTAAAGCAACCGATCCCTGAGGCGTGTTTCAGGCTAGCCAACCCTTCCTCGGGTGCCCCCTTCTCTGGGAATGAAACAGGTCTCCCCACTTTCCCCTCCGCCCCTCACCAGCCCCCGCGATGCGCAGCCCGACCGTATGTTGAGCTGAGCGGTCGGCAGCTCCCCTGCCCGAGCAGAACTGGCTCCAACACCCACCCGACCCTGCAGCCGCCGCCTTCTCCCTCCCCGCTCGGCCTCAGCGCGCCCCGACGCTGCCTGAAACGCCGAGACTCCATTTCCGCTGCGTTTCAACTTTCATTTTCGCTTTCTTATCCCCCTTTTCAGTCTCCACCGCACACCCGGCGCCCTGCTGCCGTACCGGCGGAGGCCGAGGCGCCCGCTCTGCTCAGTCACGGCCGCTCCGTCCCGCCACAGCTCCCCACCCGCAGGCCGGGGCGGCCTTGGGTAGGCGCAGACGAACCGGAGCTTCCCCGCTTGCCCTTCGCCGGCGCGGCCCGCCCTCCCCGCAGGTCCACCCCGGATCTGCCGAGTCACCGGCGAGCTGGGACCCCGAGGGACATCAGCTACCGCCCGCTGGCTCCCCGTGCCGGGCTCGCCTCAGGGGCAGTCCCCGCCGCTCTCCGCCTAGCGTTTTCCCCGTCACGCCGCGCCCACGGCGACAGCAGCCCGGCTCAGCTGACTGCCCTTCCCCGCCTCCTCCTCCGCCGCTACTTGCCCAGCTCCTTACGGCCCACGGCGGGCGCACGGCGTCTCCCTCGGGCCGCGGACCCGCAATGCCCGCCCCGAGCACACGGGGGCCTGCCCGCTGAGCCCGACCCAAAGCGAACCCCACCAGGGAGATGCAGACTGCTCGTCACAGGGGGAGAGCCCGGGGTCTCCACGGGGAAGGAGAGAAAGACAGGAGGATATGGTGGGGCAGAGCAGCGTCAAGAGGGATGCTTGGGGAATGACTTGCCTTCCACCGAGGCCTAAAAAGATCAGGCAGCGGCTACGAGGCAAATTAGAGTGCTTTTTGCTGAAGGGGTAATGGTTTCGGGTCAAATCAATCAGAATCACAGAGTGGTTTGGCTGAACAGTGACTTTCAAAAGTGACCTAGTTCAGCCACTTTGCAGTAAGCGGGGACGTCTTCAACTATATCAGCCTGGCCTGAAATGTTTTCAGGGATGGGCCACCTACCACCTTGCAGGGCAACCTGTGCAAGTGTTTGACCACTCTATTAGTAAAAAATTGGTTCCTTGTATCTAGTCTAGATTTTCCCTCTTTTAGTTTAAAACTGTCACCTCTCGTCCCATTGCAACAGGCCCTGCTAAAAAGATTGTCCCCCCCTTTTTTTACATGCCTTGTTTAAGTAGTGGAATCAGGATGGGGTTTGCCACTCTACAGGGATGTCGCCCACTCATGACTGTCAAACTCAAATGCAGTATCTGACCTGGGAAGTCCTTAATTCCAGGTTCCCAGAGATGGAGAGAGTTAAAGCAGTTCATCCTGCACAGTTGGCAGTGCTTAGTGACTGTCCAAAGCAGGATGCCAGGCTGGAAAACCTGCTGGAATAGTGCTTATCTTTAGGTAACAGGGCCAGCTGGGATGTTTTAGTTGCTTTGTTTTCAATGGGGGAAAACAAACAAACAACCCCCACCCCAAACAAACAAAAACCACATATAAACCTGTCCTGGTAAGGGTGTGACAAGCACCCTAGAGTTGGTCCAGCCCCTGGAGTCTCTCCTCCCCCTCCTATTCAAGGTCCAGGAAGGGGTTGAGGGGCGGGGGCACACCACATGGCCCTGGGACCCAGGGAGACCCCGGGCTGCACGTATGCGTGGGGCTCTTTTGAATCAATTGGTCAGCTAGAGAATGCTGAATGCCTATTGGACAGTTTCACGCCTCCCCCCCCCAGGGTATTTAGGCAAGGGTCAGCAGCCGTTAGGAGCTNGAAGAGCCCAGCCACGTGCAAGGCAGCAGGCAGCAAAGCATAGCAGCTTTCCAGAGAAGCGGCAAGATTAATTCCCTTCTCTCTCTCTCTCTTTCTCTCCCTATCTGGGCTAAGTTGGTCTTTCCCTTCTTCCCTTCGGGTTTGGGAAGGAGCGTCGTTTCCCCCTTGCGCCCCCGTGGGTTTGTGGGCGCGGCTGGGGTCTATTCTGTTTGTGTACTCTCTGTTCCCTAAATTCTGACTGTTAAACTGTTTTACCTGGCGTTTTGAGCAACTCGTGCGTTTGTTTTCTGCCAGCCGTGAATCCAAAGAACCCCGGGGGCACCAGGACACTCGTCCGCGGATATCGACATTAATTAAACGATATCTCGTGGCAAAAACCAAACACCAAAATACATTTTAGCTGAAACATCAGCTTTCCATGTGGAAAAAAAATACTAATCTTTTGTTAAATACCTGCATGGCTTGAAAATAAGCTCTTTTCATCTGTAAATGCTGCTTTGATGTCTCCTAGGGGTTTTGAACCATCTGCTGTTTAATGAAATTGTGCCTTTTTGTTGACTGGTCTCCTCAGCTGCTCTTCATGTGTTGCACCCAAGGGACTCCCCACCACGAGGGAGAGAGGAGAGGTTTATAGTGGATGGTGGATGCTGGCAGGGAGCAATCCTTCTACAACAGAGGAACTTGAGCATTCAAATTGAGGGTGCAGGTTACAAATCTCCCTAGAAATAAAACCAGCAAGCACTCTGGACCACCTGTATGTTAAAGAACATCAGATTTATGCATGCTGAGCCCATAATCCATGCTCTTTCTGCTCACACTGCTAACAAATGAAATCTGGCTCCGTGTAAGTACACTGACATCTTTGCTTAAGGGAGCTTGATCTCTGAATTGATGTCATCTCACTCACTCACAGAAAACAGGCCCAAATCTCCCTGGATTACTTTTGCTGTTTTGGATTTTGTTGGGGTTTGGTTTGGTTTTGTCTGTTTCTGTAATTTGTGTCTGTTTTAGTCATAGGATTGTCTACATTAGATTCTTATAAAGAATAACTCCTGCCATTTTTAATGAAGAAAAATTCCTTTCTGGCACATCCCATTGTACAAGCTGGAAGAAGAGCACCCATATTCCTGTGGGGTTCTGAGCTGCTGGATCGTTTCCCTTCTCTGTTCCCTGGCACATACAGAGATTTCTCTGCAGGCTACTTGTCTCCCTGACCACTCACCCAGACAATTTCCTTCTCTTTTGTCCCATGGTCGCTGATCTGCTTCATTTTCAGGGACTTTGATGCAGGGCTTCTGTCCTGTTTTGAGTTAGAACAGATTCTACTCTGCCATTCTACTTTTCATCTCGATCTCTTCTAAGTAACTGCACTTTCTGATGCTAATGGCTTGTTTCCACAAACGACTTCTGGAAGTGATAACATTCAATGTTTTTATTTATTGCCAAGAATTATTATGTGGAGCACAGTGACTGCTAAATCTTGTGTACTGCATGGAGGTGCAGAATAAGAGGCTGCACCTGCAGGGAGGAGCACATGGGCCAGCTGACCCTGAACTGACCAGTGAGATATCCAATATAAACCTGGGAGATCATGAGAGTCAAGCTCTTTTCACTGGCTGGTGTCAGAGGAGGACTCTGTCCATCACTCCATCCATGGCTGCTGTGTTAGACAGGAGTGTGTGGGAGTTAGAGGGGCAGTAAAGGTAGCTTCTGTGAGAGTAAAGAAGGGAAATACTAGCATCTCATCATGGCTTTTTGTTTGAGCTCTGAGCTGAGTTCTGGCAAACTGCAGGATCTTAATGAGTGTGTAGAGAAGGCAAAAGCAGAGCAATAACAATCAACTGAGTTTTACTTTGTCAGAGGACTTTAAGGAAGTGTTTTATAATTTACTACAGTTCATATAGCTGTTTCCACAGGAATCCCGAGTCTGTCTTTGGTATGAAGAATTAATTTTTTGGGAACAGATCCTATTTAGACAATAAATATCCATGCTTGGGGGATTAGTTTTGGTTTTTTATGTAAGCTTCATTGTGAATAAGATCTGTGCATCTTTCAGTTCTTTGAAGAGATCCAACTACAAGATTTCTCCTTGCTTGCAGTTGTAAAATGAAGGGAGTTTGCTTGGAGTCAGAGTGTGTCTGATTATAATTTGAGTGAAACACTTTGCCTTTTAAAAGCCAAAGAGACATTTAAGTCCTTATAGACAGGTGAGGGAGAGAAATAACCAAAGAGGCCTTGCCGAAAGTAAAATAATGAGACAGTTCAAGTTTTTTACCTAGAACAAAAAGATTGCTTTTTTCCTAAGGAACATTAAATATGTAACAAAACTCTTGTTACACATCAGTGTTGTGAGGATGCAGTGGAGAAAATAATTGTTTGGGGCCATCTGTTTTAGTCAGATTATTTTTGTTTTTTTTTTCACCAGAGTGTCTCATATGATGAATTTGTTTTCTCTGTTCTGCATATCATGAGTGACATGCAGGAGTGGAGCATGTTGGCTCTGTGAAGGAAAGAAGCTTCTGTTCTGGCTCTCCCCTCAGCTGCTGGGCTGAGTTATGAGTAGTTCATCTATCTATGCCGTAGTGAACAGAAAGTAAGTATTTGGAGGCAAGTTGTATGGAAGTATGTAGGCTTTCCCAAACCACTCCACAACACTTGTTTGTGAAAATAGACATCCTTCAGCTTTGGGTCTGAGGGCTCAGATTCAGTCAAGTTACTTAAGAAATTCCCCTGTGGCAGCTGAGCCATGGAAACAGTCTTTGTGTACAGCCTTACTCCCTAGCCTGTGTGCAATAATGCAGCTTGGCTTAGTCTGAAATGACAAAGGCTTGCACTGAATTATCTTCACATCACCCTGGAGTAACAGCTTGGATACTGTTTTTGCAGTTGTCCGGGAGCTAAACCCTGCAAATCTAACAAAAGTGGGACAAAGGCCTGAACTTCAGAAAGTTTTTACACAAAGAACATGTCTCTGTGTTATCTCTACATATATACACGTAGGGCTTAGGTTTTATCTGTCTGTCTTACAGTATGTGGAATTTGTGCTGCTTTAGACTTTTTTATGTTGGTTCTGCTCTTCCTGTCTTTCTAGTCTTAGTGTTGCCTTCTTACTTCTGACAGATGCTCTGGTAGCTTCTGGAAACGCCTGATAGCGGCCAGGATCCTTTGGGTCAGACATAGCACAAAGAATGCCTTCCCTCTCAGGACACTATGAATATATGCTACACCAGTCTGGATTGCTTCCTCTGAGCAGCTCAGTTTCCTAAAGCAGCTTTATTTTGTTCTCTCCACAGAGTGAGGTATCCACTGGTTCATGGAAGGACTGCTACCCTTGATTAATACCTGGGCTTCTTGCCAGTGTAAATGCTGGAGTGTTTGCTGTGACTTCAGATTTGCTGGTTAAGCTTAATTTCCAACTGACAGGTGATTTGAAAACCCCATAAAGATATGTTCTCTGCAGGCTTTGAGCAGATCAAGTAGGAGAGAGGGGTTGTTATGAAGTGTATCCAACTTCTGCAGTCAGCAGGACTGTGTGGTGAATGTCACCATAACCTAGAGAGAAGTAAGATAATGAAATGCATTCACTTCTTCCAACAATTAAATGATATCATGGCCTGGAGAGGCCTCAGAGCCAGCTGGAGAAATTTACATTAAACCGTGTCAGACCTTAGATTGTCATCTACAGTAAAACAACTACAAAGAGCATGAAAGTCGTGTGTATGATCTGAATATTTATCTGCCATTAACAGAAGGCATGGTATGTTCAATCTGGGATCATCATAGATTTTTGATCACCAGTCTGATGTTGAATGTACTTCTACTGATAGTTATTACCTAGAAAGGGAGAATCATCACTTCCAGCATCCATGAAGCCAAGAGATGACACAAGTAAAGTAGTACCAAAAAGTGACCAAAGGTCATGTTTTCAGTCTGACAGCCCTGTCGTGGGCAGGATGTGAGAAGCAAAGGTAGTGCCAAAGAATGTATCTAACTAATTGCTTTTGGCCCATTCTGTGCATTTTAATACAGTGTCATGTACCACTTTCCCTCCCACATACAGCCGCGTGGATAACTTTTTTACAACTGCAATTATATAACATCCCTGTGCAATGACACAGAAAAGTAAAAATAGTACCTCTGGCACAGCTTTTAAGTGATCTAATTCAGAGCTTGCTGGAATGTAGAGAAATTGTAATGACTTTCTTTTTCAGCTCTTTTCGTTCCTCTAATGAGTTGCAGTTTGATTGTGCCAAGTTGTTGGAATTTCTCACCGTCAGCTCTGATCTCTTTCCTGAAACAAAGTCATTCCATCATCAGTCAAAAGTAATATATATATTTTTTTTCCTAAGAGATTTAGTCACTGGAGTCAAATTGGCAAAGAAATGTTCACACTTATTCTGAGTCTAGCAAATGCAGCAACCAAGAAAACTAGTCCATACTATTTCTCCTAGGTACAAAGTAATCTCCTGCCTATCAGCAAGATGGTTTAGACTTTTTGTTGAGATGTGGAGTGAAATCTTAACCACAAGTCTCATGATTTTGTGATTCTGCCTTTGGTATTTCAGGAGAAACGAACTGATTCGTGACTGCAGAGTAGCAGCCATTGCCAGTACTATAGAATCCTTGTCTGGGCTCTTTCTGCTTTCTTGACCACTCAGGAAATACTGCTGTCCACTCAAGGAGCAGCATAATTCATTCAACAGCTGCTATGCCAGCAGGTGCTGCTTTTTCTGTCCTTACACCCTTGATGATAAAGGGGAAGGGAAGAATAAAATGAGTAAATGTACAAAAAAAGCTAGAAGGACAGTGATAACTCTCCTTGTTTTCTCTTTCCAATAGATGGCACCAGTTCTCTTTTCAGATCACCATAGTTTGAACAGGTCAGCAGCTCCAGAATACCACAAGTGTTTAAAAACTTAGACATCTTTGCCCTTTTCTTTTGGTCTTTCTCAGTGAAAAATTTGGACCAGGGAGGCAGCAGACTGAGAAAATGTCTGAAGTCCTTGGAATGTGGCACTTCTGCCAAGTACAGTTATGCCAGGAAAACACAGACAGATCAACAAGTAACTGTGACCTAGGGCTTGGGGACACGGAAGAGAGGCTTACTTTTGTCTAAGGATGGTCAGAAGCAAAAGTAGAACTATTTTAGGGGAAATTTATGGAGGAATTGGAGAGCCATGGAGAAAGGAGCACAAAATGTGGGAATTCCAGGCAAGATGTAGAAGTCTTAGGCAGCCAAGGAGCAATGACAATGCACCTTGTTGAGGGAGAGCAGTCACCTGTCCAGTGCAGTATTCTCCCCTTGGAAGAAGTGACCCCTGAATCTGCATGGATTCTATAAAGCTTCAAGAGGAATTTAAGCCAGAAGGGGGCTGAGAAAGCCTCTATTCTGAAATTACTATGGCAAAAATATCTCATAATATTTCATCCTGAAATGCACCCATGCTCATCATTAGAAGAGAACAACGTCTGGAGTTCCTTATCATCGTATGGGCCATAGGGAGAGATGTGCAAGGTACCCATCTTGCATTATTACAGGAGACATTGCTGCCTGGCTACAAAGGTGGCCAAAACAAAAATATTTGGATGGAAGCATAACATTATTTTTTGATGCATAACTCTCAACTAAAAAGTGTGGACAAACGAATTCTTCATGAATGTCACCAATTAAATCCTTTAGAAGATCCTCATTTAATGTTTTCATTCATACATGTCACTGAATTTATTTTTACCTCGAATGTCTTGCTATGATTTTTGGTTGAAGGGCCCTTTGACTCCACAAGCTGCTTTCCTACTAAGTGTTGGAAATACCACCTCTAGTGGGTTGTGTGAGTGCACCCATCATTATTTCCCTTTTTGCACAATCTGAAGGAGGAGAATACTGCTGTCAGAGTGAACTGAGCTGCACTGGCATTTTTGAGAGTATGCAGCAAAGACCATGTCAGATGTTTCACACCACTAAGAGAACAATTGCAGCAACATGGAGGTTTTGACGGTACAGAAATTCCTAACGAAAAGACCTCAGGTCACAGTCATGGTAGGAGCTAGATGGATTTTTTCATGAGGCATCTTCTGGCTCTGGAAGCCACGAAGCTTGGGCGCGAATAATAACAAAATGTAGTGGTTTAGCAGTTACCTGCCCCCCCACCTTTTGTAAACCCTGGCTAAGACTCTGAAAACACTGGAAGTTGATAAATGAAGCTTTATATTTACAGCAATGCACAATATACAAGCAAATATTTACAAGATATAACAGGTATTTACAGATATATACAGTGAAAAGGTAATACAGACACCACACCCCTCCCGGAGACCAAAATCCCCAAGAGAGGGTAACCAAACCCCTTCCACCACCTTTCCCCCCTTCCCCAGCCTTATCTCACCACCTGTTGATGCTGCAGATAAGCTGAAGTAGATCGGTCAGGGAGATTAGTAGCAAGAAGGAGTTAGGAATTCTACTCTGAATTAGCTAAAAGACAGAGAGACAAAGAGAAGCAGCTGCAGCCAGCACAGGCAGAAGCCCTCTGCAATCTGGTTGTTTTGAGAACAGCTCTTAAAACAACTTTTTTTTTTTTTTTTTCCCCTCAGTAAAACTCGATGAAGTGACACACTGTGTTTATCTCTCTCAGCCAATAGTCTAATTTCTCACTCACATCTCACAAACTGCAGTATTTCTCTGATTCCTTAGAGGTCATTCTCATGTTGCAGCTTTGGCTTAACTCAGCAATCATTGTAGAAATGCCTTGGCTACCCAGGAATGCACCTGCAAGGAGGCTTGAGTGAGGAGTTTATATAATATCTAAGCCTGTAAGAGACAGCACTGCCTTTGAAAGAAGTCCAGGTGGAGACATGCAGACACCAGACCAGAGGGAACCAGACTAGAGATTTTAACTAGGATCCCTTTTTGACCTAAATCACTTTCCCTTAGGCTGGCTTATCATGTGCTCGCACAACTTTGTTAAAGACTGATGAAGTGGTGTGGTCCTGTTGGAGAGAGTCTATAGGAGGGTCATAAAAATTACCAGAGGCCTGGAGAACCTCTCCTGTGAGGTAAGACTGAGAGAGTCGGAGTTGTTCAGCCTGAAGGAGGCTCTAGGGGTTTCTTACTGAGGCCTTTTAATACTTTAAGAGATCTTATAAGAAAGATGGAGAGAGAATTTACCAGGTGCTGTAGTGACAGGACAAGGGGCAACATTTTTAAACTGAGAGTAGGTTTAGATTCAGCATAAGGAAGGAATTGTTTATTATGAAGGTGGTGAGATATTGGAACAGGTTGCCCAACGAAGTTGCAGCTGCTCCATCACTGAAAGTGTTCAAGACCAGGTTGGATGGGGCTTTGGGCAAACTGATCTAGTGGAAGATGTCACTGTGCATGGCAGGGGACTTGGACTAAATGATCTTCAAAGGTTCCTTCCAACCCAACCCATCCTGTGTTTCTGTGATAGAGGGGAAGAAGGGATGATTCTTTCAGCAGCTGTGCTGGTTTATGTAGGCATGAGCTCTGCATAAGACTGCAGTGTTTCATAACCTTGAATCTCACAAGGCAGAGGGAACTTGTGGGATCATGAAGGGATGTTAGAGTGAGAGGCCTTCCATGGACATATGCCCCACAGAACACAGAGGGGTACCACAGTTCTCAGTGGTGCCTTGGCAGCCGAAGGCATGCCAACCCCAGTTGCTCAGAACTTCTGCTTTTCAGGACACAACAGAGGTAAACTGCCCTTCTTAGTGGTAAAGGTGCATCCTCTGCAAAATAGACCAGAAATCCAGAGCCTGCCGTTGCACTGTTATTGGAAGGGTGGTGAATACTGGGAAGGATTTTATTTGAAATAAAAAGAGGAGAATTTTCCTGGGGCTGTTCGAGGCAGTCAACGCAGCCTCGGTTCTGGCAGAAAAGAAAGTGCTTTTCAGACAGCTGAGGGCGCTCAGCACTCCTCGAATGAAGTCGGTGGTTTGCAGCACCGAGGTACGACACTAAATGTGTCTACGGTTGGATTGTAAGTATTGCTGGTGAGCAAAAGCTGGGTAGGGGCTTAGGCTCTCACACTGCCAAGAGGTGAAAAACAAAAGGTCCAGAGCTGGTTAAATAGCTGCTTATCTGCTTCTGTACAAGCTTAAGTTTAATGGCTTAATTTTAACAACACCTTAAAAGAGCAGCAGCTTTGCAGCAGTGGGATTGTCAGCTCTAGGGTAAGCAGTTTGATTTGACAATCAAAAAGGTTTCTTCCAATGTCAGTGGATCTATGATTTCCCTTATGAAGCATCAGGGGTTTATTCATTTATGATGATTTCAAGTATCTCACTAAAATCAGAATTGCATAAAAATGTTAGGCTAATACACTTGAACATTTATGTTCTGGTCATCTTCTTGCAGTTTTCTCTCATCCCGGTTTTATCCTTGTCTGTGGGGTCTACTTCTCGGCATGATGCACCTTTGCCAGAGCTGCCATCTACATTTCCTGCCATCTACATCTGGATTTCCTGAGAAAAGGACCTTTGTTATGGTGGGTTGTATGTATTGTCTATTCAGTTCTGGAAACAGACACACTGACCTTATTTCACCCAGACCGTGTTACATTATTGTTTTTAGGGACCTTTAAGTATAAAGGAAGGTTCTCTGGTTTCTCATTCATCTTTCATTGATTTCTGTAGCTTGCTCAAACTTTGTAAATTTCTTCCGTGAGTTTTGTTTAATCACCATTCTTTATTAGTAGATCCTTAGTTTTGTAGTGTTTCTAAAGCTCCTTAGGGCACGAAACAGGCTTCTGATTTGTTAACTGTTATTATGATTACCAGCAGTGACATGAATGAAGAATAGCAGATTTTGCTGAAACACACACACTTATTTTATTTAAGCCAAGTAATTACTACTACTTAAGTCTTGCTTAGCTGGATACCTCATGTCCTCGAGAAGAAAGATGAATCTAATTATCAAGGCAATGATTTCTATGCTTGTTCCAGCTCTAAAGGAACATCTTGGCTTAGAAAGTTAAGGATTTTTATGCCAGTGAGTTGCCAGGTTTTTCATCCACAGAGACTTTGATTTTCAAGCACTGGTTATTAAATCAAAGCCCATGTTAATTGCAAAGCCAGTCGACACTGGATATCTCACTCATCTCTTTTAGGTACCCATATGCACGGTGAATTTTCCCTAAGCAGGAATAAATTGCCTTAGTTCAGCATTTGTGTACAACATGGCTGTAACAGTCCTTCCTAACTCAGGCTGTGCAGAGCCTCATGCCATGGCATGGGCTGTCTCATCTGCTTTGTTTAGGACTCTACTTTGTGTCACGCAACTAATGTTTTCCTCTCTTTGTTTTGTATAATGGATCCGACCACACAGACAGCCTGCAGCTGGCATGGGGCCTTCAGGTGGGATTTCCTTTCCACTCGAGTGCAAGACTCGACACCAGAGCTACTTAGCTCCATGGTTTCTCCACTGAGGGCTGAAGCACAGTGCTGCACAAATTGCAAAGCACTTGTTTCTTGTCCTGGGGTCTCTCTTCAATGAGAAAACATCAATTCTCAGTACTTATTCTCTGGAATTCCCAACCATTTCAGTATTCCCAATGAGATTTAAAAAGGGCTTTAGAAACATGCAAGTTCCTCATGGCATAGCCAGAGAGCAAAGTAACCATCTGTTTCCTTCTCAGAGGGACGTACCTGGGTGTAAAAGGGAGAGACATTGGTGTGTACAGAAATCAAGTCCAGCATCCTGATGAGGCAGAATGATATCCAGATGTCAGACTCTTTGCTGAATCCTTCTTTTACCTGTCAAATCTGATGGGGGTGATTCAGACTCTATTTCTCAAGGGATAGCCTGTGAATATCTGCAGTAGCAAGTCATCCCTCTCAGATGTCTATTACTTAATATATTGTCTGCTTTTGGCCTTCAGGTGCCCTAGGCAGCATCATAACTATCAAATTCAGAGGGCTGTTTGAAGGGCATCCACTTGCTTGCAGCGTTCAGCATCTCACAAGTGTGACCCATGAGAACTGCAGGATGGCAAGGCAGAGCCATTTCTTCCCATCTGCCAGCCTTTCTGACTCTCTCCACAACTTCAATATTCTCTTTTCAGCTAGGGCCAGATCCAAACTGGGGTTAGTGGCTGGAGGCTCTGTAACCAGACATCCTCAGTCACGTCTCTGGAGCCAGACTGTGCTTCACAAACCAGGCAGCGTTAATGGCACGCCAAGGAGGAGATGGATGCTGCAGACAACCACCACCATAAGTCAGTGCTACTTTCAAAAGCAAGATCCAGCCAAAGCACAAAGCAGATGAGGGAGCAGACTTTATAATCAGGTTTACGGGTTGATCAGTTATTATCATAGCTGCAATAAACTAGTTACAGAGATGAGAACAAGATGATGTTGTAGAGAGCCAGCTATAAAAAAATGTGTTTCTCAACATGCTGAGTTCTGTGAGCACAGAGAAACAACAAGCCTCAAAGCTGATAGTTGCTTTATGTATGTGGGGTGTTTTTTTTTTGCTTCTTCGCTTACCTTACTTTCTCGTCTAAAGAAATATTGGGGTGTGGGAGTAGGTTATTGGAGAATATAGTGTAGAGGCTGGAAACACGTGTGGTTACTTCTGTTTGCTAAGCTCCCCCAAGGTGAACAAAGTTGCACAGGACACAGTGGAGACCCAAATGGGACCCTACACGGCTTCTTTGCAGTCATTCATATGGTGCTCACTTGCTGATGTTTCTTTTAATCTCCTTCCTTTCTTGCTGACTGCCTGATTCTTCTGGTGGGCCACTGAGTTAGAGGGCACAAAGGGGAAAATGTACCTGGCCTCAACTGTGTGTGCTCCAGAGCAAGAAAAGTCAGGCATACAGTTGATTGCATTACACCATAGCTTCTGTCTACCTAAAAGGGGTTATATACAAGACACACTGAAATGGGAAGGAAATGTAATGATTTTTAGGGATCTGCTCTCACTGAAGGGTTTGGATACTCATTGAAGATATTAGTTTGACATATCATATTTGCCTTATGCGCTTCACAGCATTGCAATGTCAGAGTAGGACTCAGATGGCAGAGCTCCTATTCAGAGCTCATGGCTTTTGTTTAGCCTGTTCTTCCCCAAGAAAAGCGCTTGTGACAAAACCTGAGTCAGTCCCAGGGTCAAATATCACCAAGATGTGGCATCACTGACAATAGGCTTATCCTTGGAGAAATGGCTTCTGCTTGTGTTTTTTTCTGTAGCACATTACTATCTGGTCTGGGCACCCCCTGACATCATGGTAAAACTCTCTCAATCTATACAGGGCCAGTTCTGACTCCTGCAACATTTTTTCCATGACCTGTTAACTTTTCCTGTGAAACCATTCTCTCCATTTATAGGCTGCACTCTGGGTGGGGATTTAGTACAATCTCCTTAAAAGCCCCAGTAGTTCCTCGCCTAAGCCAAAGCTGGGCTCCAACACAGCTGCTGCTGCTGCTGCTGGAGTCACAGCTGGAGATGGTGAGGTTTGGCTGCAGCACTGTGTCCCAGAGCAGAGAGACTATATTGGAGGCTTCTTTAGGGTTCTGGAGGATTTTTGTGTAGGATATGAAAGCTATGAGGTGGCTTAGGGCTGGGGCATGGGAAACTCATGAAGTTAGACTTCTTAAGAGGCATTTTCTCTTCTATATTCTTTGAAAGCAAGGGGTCATCTGATATTTCAGACTGCCTGAGACTACCCAGTAAAGTATATTTTGGGACTGAAGAGTGAAGCTGGTGTTTGAGAGTGAGAGCAGGGCTAATGTATTATTTTGGTTCTGTAACTTGTTTTTCCTGTAAGCACTCAAAGAGCTTCCTAGATTACAGCCAGCTTGTATAAAGGTATCATTTGCTCAAAGCCATTACCCCTGAAACGCCTCATTCTTGAACTCTGGAAATTAAGGATGTGTTCAGTGAAAGTAACTACAGATATTTGAGAAGGAAAAAGTAACTTCTGTGGGAATGACTTCACAGGTTAACATAATTCACTGGCCACTTCAATTGCAGATAGAATAGAATAGAATAGAATAGAATAGAATAGAATAGAATAGAATAGAATAGAATAGAATAGAATAGAATAGAATAGAATAGAATAGAATAGAATAG
>VWZI01009977.1:307150-320170 GCA_013396835.1 Psilopogon haemacephalus
CCAGGATGCCATTGGCTCTCTTGGCCACCTGGGCACACTGCTGGCTCATGTTCAGCCTACTATCTACCAGCACCCCCAGGTACCTCTCTGCCTGGCTGCTCTCCAGCCACTCTGTCCCAAGCCTGTAGCACTGCCTGGGGTTGCTGTGGCCAAAGTGTAGAATCCTACCACTTAGCCTAATGGCTGAACTGTGCTGGAAGCAGCTGCTGCTTTCTCCTTGTTCCTTTGCTTGCCACTTCTATTTTTCAGCACTTGTTCACCACTAAGCTCAGGGAGGCAAAATCAATAGTGTTCCAACAATAATAATTGAGCAAAGAAGGCCCCCAGCTGAGTAAACCCCATCTCACTTGAAATCAGAGCAGTTATTTCCTAGCTTGAGCTAACACATCTAAGAACTAGGTACAGAATGAGGTGGAAAATGGGATAAAAACATCAAAATAGAAAAAAAAGCCAACTCCACCCTGTGCTGTGCTGTCATCATAGTTCTTACCTAAGGAGGGACAGAAATGAATAAGGATTGCTCTCTTGAATCATTTGGTATTGGGATGCAATCAGGCAGAATGGTTTGAAGGCATCTTTGGTTTGTGGGAATGAACTCTCTGGGGGTCTAAGTGCTATTTCCAGGTTTCATCCTAAAATTTATGTGATGCACTTATTGAGAACTGATCATATAGAGTACATGAAGGAGAAAAGAGCCTGACAAACAACAGCTTTTAACTTGAGGAGTGAAAAAAAAGTCCACACCAAAAAACAGGCAATAAGCACACCGCTGGAGATGTTTCTGAAGGGCATATAGACACTCTTGCAAGAACCCCACTACTATATAATGCTCCACAGCATCTCCTTGCTGAAAACTGTCATCTCTGGAAAAGACTGCAATAAATTTGACACATCCCTGGTGAAATTACACACTGGTTAAGGGACAGGGTCTCTTAGTCCCAGTAAATCATCGGGAAGGGGTGCAGTAGGATGGCACACCAGACTGTTACGCCACCCTGGTGGTTTTTGCAGCTCACAGATGGAAGTTGGCTGCATGGTGTATTCTTTGCAGATACTGGGTTTGAGAATCTTTTGATCAAACCCACTTATAAATATTGAGAACAGGGGGCTTCTCTGAGGAGCAGACTTATTTTAATAGGGTAGACTGCCTATTGATGGACTTGTCAGTAAAGGCATATGTAATTGAGAAATCAGGATATAGACAGCAAAGAGATAGAGTGAGGATTAATGCCAAGATGTCAGCAGTCTGGGAGATACATGATAGCATCACTGCAGAGCCAACAGACACAAAATACAATGTAAAGATTTCCTTTCTTTCATGGGATCTCCAGGGATCCTTCTGAAGAGTGTCCAGGAAAAGTGCTCTGAATCCTAAGTAGCATGAGGAGCTAGACAGGATGATTTAAAGGGAGTTAAATATTGCTGAGTATCCAGGAGAACAACGCTCTCTGATAATGCTGAACACTGAGTGTGTCAGGGCTTCTGGGTGACATGTCAGGGACAAGCCATGTCAGGCACTGAACAATTATTCCATAGATAATTGCATACCATTTCTACAACCGATGAGAAGAAAGCCTTCTGTGGTGGTGTGTGGGAGAGTCCCACTACTGTGTATCAAAGCATTCTTCAAAAGCTGCAGGTGGGAACGTATTTTGTAGTTTGGATGAAGCCTGCACGAGTGAGTCTCCTAGTCTCTTGAGTGAGTCTCAGCTAACACTGCCTTAAAGCAGAGTGCAGTTTTCAGCCTTTCTCCCAAACAGCAGAGCAAGATCAAAGTCTTTCATTTTCATGGCATGCAGTGCTGAAGAGACCATGATATTGAGAAGCCAAGAATTCAAAGTTTTGCTAGACATGGTCCATCTATGCCTCCTTTCCTAGCCCTGTCTGTCTCCAGTGGCTTTCTATGCAGCAGCTGGCAGTATGTGTGAATCCAGAAAAAGCTTTGCAAAGCCAGAAGAGATCAGGAGGTAATTAATTCATCTTGAAATAGCACAGCCTTAGACAGTCAACAGTGACCTGGATTTTCTATACACAAGGTTTAGGGATTGCGCTACCAAATTGCCACCAGGGCTGGGTTTTTATGAATAACTTTTTGCAGTGAGCAACAGTTTATCAAATACTGCTTTTCAATATATCAGTGAAAGAGGAATCTTATAGCTCTTGGGTTCAGAAGGCTTTGCCTACAAACAAGGCAACAAGGCCACTATGTTGGGAAAGAAGCTCCAACCATGAAAATGAGAGGTACAGGAAATAAAGGAAGAGTAGAGGCTTGTTTGTCCTTGATAATCCACCTGAATGTGTGCAGACTGGATATGTATGGCTGGAGTGAAAAATAAAACCATGTAACATGATTCAGCTGATCCTAGGCAAAGGTTAGGGGCGAGGAATTCCTACCTGAGCACAGGGAAGCTTCTCAGGGAATTTCCCCTGGCCACCTCTCAAAGCTCTGACTGCTGCATCATGACCTGAGAGGAATTTGTTTGGTTTGGCTTTTCTTTTTCTTCCTTCCCCACCCTCTTCTTTCTCTTCTTGTCTGTTTTGTTTCTGAAAGAATGACATCCTGGCCCCTAACATTTCTGGAGGCAACACACACATTCCTTGCAGCTCTGTGTTACCAAGAAGACAGAAAATGTTCCTCATAATTACACATGATTTGATCATTCTGGCATTTCCACCTCTTCCCAGAAGTTTTATTATCATAATTAATTTCTCTGGCACCTACTTGAAGCTCTAGGCATTTTCCCAAACCTTTAAGCACACGGTTAGCAGTTCTGAACACTTCACTGCTGTATTTCTTTTCCTTGATTTGTTAGTTATGAATTCTTTGTTAGAAGTCTTGCCTACCACATGAGCTTTATGCATGTAGTGCCCATTCCCAGCACTGTGATATTCCAGGACCTCTGCTTCACTACAGCACTGTGGTCAATGAAAAAGTTATTATCCCTAGTTACAAATAGGAATCTGGGATGCAATTAAACTAAGACTCATATTTTTAAGTATTTGGCCTTCAGTGACTTGCTCAAAGCATCACAGCAAGCCAGTTGCAGAAAAGGGAATTACACTGTCCCAAGTCCAAGTCCCTGCCTGCTGGGCCAGCTCAGTTTTACTGTCTTTCAATGCATCACCTTTTAGAAACCACTCTGCAATTTTCAGTCCATGCAGGACTTGTCACTTTCTCAAACACCCTTAAGGAAAGGTGAGCCAAGAGGGAAGTGATTTTAAGAACCAAGGACAAGTCTCACAAAATTGCCTTCTAGCACTTCTGCACATTGGATAGAAAAAGGTCTTCTGCTTAAGAGAGGTCTGTACTCTGATCTGCAGAATATTACTTGTATCATGTCTATGTATGGTAGCACTTGTCATTAGTAAAGTTCTCGGATCTGAGAGGGAGAATTTAAGAGAGATGATTCAAATAATATTTGGTTTCAACAACCAACCCAACTCACATAAAAAATATCCATTTCCGCCTCCCATTGATTTTAGTGAGGGTTGGTAGATTACTGAAATGAGAAACTTCAAGGCAGTCCAGCACAGTTCTCTGTGTGATTCAGTATGTTTCTTTGGTCACCACATAAGAGGCAGTGCTGTGCATTAGCTTGAACTTCTGCACATCCCCATGCACAGCCATGTACCATGGTGGAATTCATGCTAGCTCTGTCATTATGAACTAATTGCATAGGCTGTAAAAATCTCACAAATTCTGACGTTTCATGTGTTTAAACCCAACAACATCTCACCACAACTTATAAGACCCACAGGTATCCTCAGTCTGGAGGCAAGCCACCCATGGCTTATTTGCTGGAATAGGAATGACAGCCCCAGAAGCAAAGCTGCTGATGGGGATGCCAAAGTCTTGCCTTTTGTCAGACAAAAACTGAGCCAAAAAATCAAGTTTCAACCTATACAGAACTGGGCCAAATCTTATTATTAATTTGGCTTCCAACACAAGCAGTGTAGCATTGAAATGCAAAACTACCTCCATGGGTAAACCGTTTTCCATATACTGTCAGGTTACAGCTGACCTGGATTAGAGTTATCCTGGTGGGAGGCAGCTTCCCTGATGCCAGAGAGAGTGATGGATCTCCTGGATCATCACCATGAGTCCTGGGGTGGTTTGTTGTGAAAGAGCAGTGAGCAATCTGGTGGGCTCTTTAAGCCTAACAGGTTATGCTTCTGAGACAGTCACAGGAGACAGGTGGTCACCTGGAGACTTGGAGCAGCTTGCCAAGTGCTTAGACACTATGACTAGTGGTACCCAACACAGTCCTCAACATTTTCACCTCATTTACTGCAGATAAAATTTCACCAATGGACTGGGGAAAGACTTCAAACAAACAAACAGCTCCAAAAGAAGAAGAAAAGGACTTCAAAGCTTTTCACTTACATTATTTAAGATACAGGTCTGTGTCAGCCAACACATATTCAGCAAAACTTATCTCTGCAGCAGAGAGCCTGATAAAAGGTCAAAGTGCCTGAGAAATGTACAGCCCGAGTGACTGCAGTGGCAAAACCAATTTCCTTCTCTGCAACAGAGCCTTAACCAAACTCCTCCTGCTGAATGAGGTAATGAATGATTAAGGGACAAAGGTGGAGGTGTGGAGCTGGGCTGCAGCCAGCCAGAGTCTGTGTGGGGTGGTAAGGGGTGAGAAGAGCCCCAGGAAAGGGCAGGAGGTGCCTGCGGCATCCCTGTGTGTTGGTTTGAGCTAATTGGAGAATTTGAGAGAAATTAAACATACTGTGTCACTTCACCCAGTTTGACTGAGAGAGTAGAAAGAAGGTTGTTTTGAGAATGTTCCCAAAACATCCAGATAAGCCAGTGTGCTTGCGCAGTCAGTCGGCTCTGGGTCCGTGCAGGCTTCAGCAGCTTCTTTCCTTTGTCTCTCTGCCTTTGAACTAATTCAGCGTAAAATCACTAAAACCATTCATTCCTTCCTGCCACTAACCTTTCTGACCCATCTTCAGCTTATCTGCAGCATCATCAAGTGGTGAGATAAAGCTGGGGGAAGGAGGGAAAGGTGGTAAGGGGGAAGTTTGGTTTCCCTCTCTTGGGGATTTTGGTCTCCAGGAGGGGTGTGGTGTCTGTATTTCTTTTTTACTGTATATTTCTGTAAATATCTGTTATATCTTGTAAATATTTGCTTGTATATTTGCATTGCTGTAAATATAAAGCTTCATTTATTAACTTTCAGTGTGTTTTTCTGAGTTTTAGCCGGGGTTTCAAAAGGTGGTGGGGGCAGGTCACTGCAAACCCACTACACCCTGCCAGTGTGGTGGTCCTCTTGCGCACCCTTATGAGGGTGGTCGTCCTTCTTTCCACACATCTTGGGACAGCCTCTGTCTTCAGGCTTCCTCAGTGCTGTCAGTCCTGAGACACAAGCAGGGTTATTACTCTCTTGGGGCCCAGCAAAGATGAACTTAGCTGCCTCCACTTCGGGAGAGTGAGATCTGACCACTTGTTGCTGAGGTATTTGGGGATGAAAGTGCTTGGGCTGAGTAGACGAGAAGTATATGTAACAACAGGGTTTCTTTGTTTCAAGTAAAAGAGACACATTTAATGCAGGACACAAAGCTGACCCTGGGGTGAAAGACATCACTGAACCGCAGAGGTTGCCCTCCCACTCCCGAGCAAAACCCAGCAAATCTTTGATACATTAGCATTTAAAAGTCAGAGAGAGAGAGAGCGCAAAACCCCCTCACAAACCGTTCCAGGGCAAGAGAATAAAACAGCAGAAGTAGCAACGGGTGATTAATGTGGATTTTGTAGCAGATACTGATGCAGGACAACCTCCCCATTTCCTTTCTGGTTTAGAAATAAGATTTTTCTCAAGACAGAGATAGTCCTGAAAGAGCTAACAAAGCTTAAAGCAGAGTGAAATGAGTCATGTTCTGGGGGCTGTTCACAGCAACTTTATCTCCTCCTTTTTTAAACCAATTAAAAAAGAAAAGAAAAAAAAAAAAAGTTAGCACCTGTACCTTCTCCACGGTGCCATTTTTCAACTTTGCAGTGGTTCTCAAGGGAATCAATGTGACAGATTTATGCAAAGCTTCAGTTTGGATCCCTTTTTTGCCTTGGAGCAAGGCTTTCATCCAACACACTTCTTCCCCCCTTCACGAGGGAATAGTGAAGAGGAGGAATGCGTCACACTTGAAAAAGGCAAAGGGAAAAACTTTCACAGCTGTTCCTAGCAGCTGGGATATATTTAATCAGGACTGGAGATTAACATAGCTTTGTGAAAGAGATGTTTTCCTTCCCCTTACGGTTGTGGTATCACCTGTGCAGCAGACAAAGCTCTGAGCTGAACCTCAGCAGTGAACTCACAGCAAAGGGGTGGAAGGGCTGCAAGTGACTTTGTATTCTTATTTCAAGTAACTCCTGAAATAGCCATTAATTTGGACACTATTTTGTGAAAGCCCCTCCTCAGTGTTTCAGGCTCCTGGAAGACCTCAAATTGCCTGTGCCCAGTGCTAGCTCCAGCAAGCCTCTGCACAGCAGGATATTTAAAAGGATGTCTGAAGAAGGCAGCTCTTCTCTTGTTACTGCATTGGAGATGAAAACATCAGAGAAGGTCTTTCCTAGTGGCTCAACAAGTGCCACATGCACATGGATGAAAATAAGTAGTGGTGGGTGTCCAGCAGCCCAAGAACATTTGTCATCTCCTAAGTGTTTGTTCTGGGCAGTGAGCCTTGAGTGCCAGTTCGGACCATCCCCTAGACATCATCTATGTTTTATCTTCACTGCTTAGTGTGCAAACATCCTGAAATCCCCTCTCCATGAATCATTGAAGAATTGAGAGTCAGAACTATTAATACCTATATGGGCTTTTCTGTGTTGTGCTTGTTTCCACATTACCTGAATGTCACAGGCACATTAATGTATATGAAATTGCAGTGCTTTGTGTAGTAAGAAGATGGTACCTGTGTGACCTGCTATGCTTGGCTTTTTGATTTCCAAATCTTATTTTTCCAGTCAGCCTCCTTCTCCATCCCCACATTTCAGCCAGATATTATGGTCTTGCCTCTACTCATAGGAGCACCTTCAATACAAGTGAAACAAGACATTACTCCTTAGCCTTCTCTGGCCACTGAACTATTTTCCACATAAAAGTACCCAGGATAAACATTCCAAATGTGATCTTTCAGCCTGAACAATTGAAGCAACCCAAGGAGGGGACAGGCAGCTTCACTGACAGGCAGTATAATCCAGAAAATAATTTGCTTTGACTGCTGCTACTGGATTTAGTAGCCTTCAGTGACTCAACCACCACCTGATTGCTACATGTGTCATCAGACCCTGAAGGAGAAGCCACAGGACAGCTGTGCTGGCCTTCACATACAACTTTACACTGGCTGCCATGTGTATGCAAATGCATCCATCTACTGTGCAGCAGCTGAGCAGTCAGCCTCTCCAGTGGATTACCAGCAAATTGTGTGGATGCATTTTGCTTAGCCAAGGCAGGCTCAAAAGTTCAGGTGTTTCCTCCTTGGTAATGCTGATTGCTTGTGGGAGCATCTCATTGCCAAAAAGGTCGAGAGCGGGACTAGATTACCAACACCATCAGCAGCACAGCCTTCATCTCTGGCATGCAAGTGAATCCCTCATGCATGGCAGTTGCATTGCTAACCCAGCTCCAAGGGAAGAAATTCCCCTGAGTCAGGAGGACAGTTTTACTCAGCGATGAAACAGCTAATTTCCATGAGAGGAGGGAGCAATCTCTGGTGAGAGAGCTGGATCAGAGCCCATTTCACTACCTTGGCCACATGCTTGAGTTAACTCATAGGGTTAAGGTTTTTTTTATCCTGTGCTGAGGGCAATTTCTAAAGTCCAAATAAAACTCCTGCAAAAAGGCAGGGCAGGATGTTGGCAGGAGGGCTAGGAGTCCTCACTGTCCTGAACATAGCTCAAAAAGCCATCCCAGACAAGAAACTTTGTCTCTCTCTTTCACTTGATGTTTCATTCAAATGGCCCAGAAATGAAAGTAGACCTGGGGATGTTCATGAAACAGAAGAGGGAGTGATGGCAGGACCATGGTAGAGAAGACATGCAGATGAAGGAGAGAAGCTCTTTGGCTGCAAGCAGGTCAGGAGTGTGGGGATCAGTCAAGAGGCTGGTCTCATCCAAGCTAAGCCCATCTTTCTGCAGGACAAGAGACAATGCAAGCTGGCCAATGTGAGACTGCACAGTGAAAGGCAGGGCAGGCAGAAGGGCTGCCAGCTGCTTGGGGAAAGTGCACATGTCTATGATGGCATTTATACTGGACACTGGCAGGCAGTGCTCACTTGAAAAAAACCTTAGGATTCTAACTACTCTTTTTGTTTCTTTCTTGTCCAAATTTTACCATATGGTGTTCAATGAGCTGTGTTCCAAACTTCTCAATTCCTCCTCTCAGACTCTTTCTAATTTTCCTTGACCAGTTACTTCCCTTACCTTCTCTCCTGTCCTGACTCTTTCTTTTTTTTTTTTCCCTTTCTTCACAATTCCTCTGCCTTTCCCCTACCATTTCCAGTTTTCTCTTGAGTTCTGAACCACTGTATCTGCCTCATCTGCCACATTATTTCTCACTCCCTTCATCTATGGGACTTCATGGGGTACAGGAGTACTTCTTATCTGTCTACTGGTCTGCTGCAATCTACCACTTGGTAATCTTCACTGCCTTGCCCCATTTTCCCACAGGTCTGTCTCTCCAGACATGCTCATACATCAGAAGTTGCACATAGTCCCAGAGCCAGGGGGATGGAGTTAAACACAGTTCATGGGACTGCCAGCCTCAATGGGATTCCCTTTTCCAAATCCAGAGCAACTTGAGTGTTGGATGAGACATGGATGGCATGCAGTTGTGTTGCTTACCACCTCCCTGGAAAAGAGTCAGATACTCCCCTGGTTAGTGCAGTTTGAGAGAAAATAAATGTGCTAAAAATTATGCATATGTCATCTTACAATGGAAAGCATTTGCATAAAACCCCTTTAAACTGCATAAAGTTATCTTGTGTGAGAACTGTCATATACCATGGGACAACTTTACCGGAAAGAACATCTGTAATGAGAAACAAATCACAGTGGCCTTTGCTATAGTGCTTGAAAGCAGGTTTCTCTGCCCTCCAGCAGTGGAAGAATTAAGATGTTATGTTTAACATAAACAAGAGAGGTTTAATCCCAAATCCTCATGTGAGAGCACTTTGTGTTCTCTTAAAAGTTCAGTAATTCCATAAGCAAGATGGACAGTTGGATTATTTCAGGCTCAGTGAAAGCAGGGGAGGGACAGAAGGGACTTCAAAGTGAATTAACTCATCAGAGTAAAAACCCAGTTGTGAAAGCTGAGCAGAATGTGAGCTCAATTGCATTAACTATATGTGATGCCAACTTCTCTCATTATCAGATGCCTTCCCCCCACCTTTCATTTTATTCAGGCAAACTGTAAGAAGAAAGTTTGATCTGCATTAGACTATCCCACATCAGAGCCACACACCTCCTGGACATGCATCCTTGTTCCTCCTCAGTCAGTAATATCATGTGAGTCATGAATCTCATTGCTGTATGGGCTCTACACAAGGTTCTCTGAGGTCAGATGCTGCTTTCTGAGTGATGAAAGAAAGGTAAGATGGTTCCTGCAGACTGGAAGGCTGCAAAGGGAGGGATGTTGTCTCTGATGGTCAGTCTTTGCTGGATTTATCTGCACATCATCTCTGTACTCAGCAAAGACAAAAAAGGCTTTGGTTTGGGGACATCTTAGCCCTTTTGAAAGGCAATTCCTTACCCATCCTAATTTGTCCTGCTGCTGTTCTGCCAGAAAGAAGTCAGCTCTGGCAGTTTTGCCATTTAGCAAGGAAACATTCACGTTAGAGAAAGAGTGTCAAATATGCTTCCTCCAGCTGTGATTCAAAAATTAAAGCAAATTTAACAATTTGAAAACATAGGAGGCACGAGATATAAAACCCCATAAAACCTGAGCTATTAAAGCAAAGGCAAAGCATTTCAGATGTCCATCTTTTAATTTCCAAACAATATCAATGCTCCACTAGAGCTAGCCATGTATAACATCACTTTCTTCATTGCTTCCCTGTGATCCTGCATGTAAAGAAACTCAGCGTGAGTGACTGGGTGCTGGAGGAGTGATTGCTCTGCCCAAAACCAGGGCAGAGTTGCCTTTAATTGACTGAACTAGGACTGAAGTACAAATTGGACTTTATTAATAGAATTTTTCTTCAGAAGTGACCAAAGGAAACTGTCCCATATTTGTGTCTGGCCAGCAGAATAAATGTGGTTCTTTGGTAAAGGAGCAGAAAACCAATCAAGAGTGGTGGTTCTGCCCTCTCTCTGGCCAGTCTCTACAATCCAGGAGAAAAGAAGTTGAAAATCTGAGACAATCAAGATACAACAATGACTGATGGCCTAGTCATGCTGCCACTAAGTTAAAGGAGATATATTCAATCTACTCCAGGGAGTGCTTGGTTGTCAGATTGCAAGTGCTGAAACTGGGTAAGGATTTCTGTTAGGAGGGTTCTTTTTCCACACAGCAGAGAACAGCACAACATGGTCCCATGGCTGTAAGCTGAAGTCATACAAATTCAGAATGGGAAAAAGCACATTTTAGCATTGGAACAAGTCACAAGGGGATGAACTTACCTCTTCACCACCTGAGGTTTTAAAATGAGGGTTGAATGTCTTTTGCTTTCTTCTAAATTTGGTTATCGTCTTGACACAGAAGTCTCTAAGTGATGTCTTCTAGCCAGTATGGTCAGATTAGACTTTCCTAATGTTCCCTTTGCTTTTAAAGCCTCCAATTTATAAGAAGAGCATTTACCTGCTCCAGGGTTCACCCCAGGGACAGGGGAATTAGACATCTTTATTCATTCCTGCACAGCTGTGGGAATGATCTGTTTAGATATTTTTCCCATCACCAGTTGTGTCAGTGGTATGTGTTATGCAGATGTGTGTCTACTGGGAGCTACGCTCAGACAGCACATTTCACATTGATTTATGAACAGACTTCTGAGTGAGGCAGCTTCTGGCCTCTGCTAACTTGGGCTGGAATTGCTTGCACATTGTTGCTATTCTTATTCTTGGACCTGCAGTCATGGCTCACAAGCCAGATGCTGCAGAAATGCAGAGCCAAGATGGTTCTTGCCTCAGACCTCTTCTGTGAGAGCTTGCTATGGAGCAAGGGGTGAAAGTGGGTAGCCAGGGGAGCCCAGGGAAAAGATGGGTGGTAGAAATCATCAGGAATAATGAGCTACAAAAAGTGTGCATAGCAGAAGGCTGGGTAGACAGTGGTGGGGTGAGTCTCAGTCTGTCCAGGAAAGGATGCTGCAGGACTCAAGAAATGAGAGGAAAGTGCCTCTCATTTATCACCTTTGTTCTGTCACTGGTAGGAAAGACATGTCTGTCAGGAGCTGCAGGGAAAATGTATACACAGCCTTGAGAATATAGAGAAGAGTCTAAGGTGAAGCATCCAGGTTGTAAGCCCAGATGGTGAATAAGAGGAGATGATAGTGCTAGTGATTGAAAAAGGGAGAAACAGTCACTTGGAATGAGCATAACCACTAACCTTCAGCCACAGTGGGGATGAGATGAGGGCCAGGTGCCCCCAGGTGTCAGGGAGCCAAGCTGAGATGGGAGATTGAATAGGAGGACACAGGTAACAGGACAGACATCCATAGCCAAAGGAAATGCATTTAAATTAATGAGGTTTGTGGGGTGTTAAGGCATAGAGAGGAGAGCAGGAGAGACTCTGTGGGCACAGTCAGGGCAGGATGGGAAAGATGGACAGTCAGAAAGGGTAAAGGCCAAAGGGCTGAAGAAAGGACAGAAAGACAGAATGAAGGGGTAGGCAAAGATCTCCATCCATATCAACTCTTTGATCCTTCTACTCACTTTTCCATTCAAATTCTGAATGATATTACACAAAGTCTTTTTTACTGCTTTGCAAACTCCTTGAGACAGCAGCGTATTCTTGGCTGATCCCCAAAGACAGATCCTGTTTCTTCATGGTCATGATCACTCTTCAAAAGAGGGAAACATAAAGAACTACAGAAAACCTTAGCCAGGCAGTCTGATTTTTTTTTTTTTCCCCCAAATAGGAGTCACCCAGTCCAGAAATTGGTACAAACTTAATTAGGTGTAATGGACCAAATGTTAAACCGTGAGAAGAATTATTTGAATTAGAGAAGCATAGACAGAAGCAGCTAACAACATCACCTCTTCCTGTGGGGACATCAGCAGCCAACTATTCATCTTAGTAGGTAACACAGTTTAAAGAGGAGTGGGCAGGGGGGAAGAGATCTGGGTTTGATATTTCGTGCCTTGGATTAGAGAGGAATCACTGTGGATATATAAATAAAAGACATCTGGGCTGAGTTTTCAGATCAGCTACACCCGTTAGAAAAGCAGGCAGACTCCTAGCACTGTACTCTTACCTGGACTAATGCTCAACTCTGACAATACTTTAAAGGGGAAAAAAAGATGGAGCGGAGCTATGTCTTATTAAAAGGCTTAAATCACCCACGTTGCCGCAGAAGTAGCAAAGACAATGGCACAGCCCCGAGGGAGAAACTTTTGGTTTAAGTATCTGTAAAGATGTGTGTTAAAAAAAAAAAAAAGGAAGAGCTCCTGCCTGGGAAAACCGCAAGCCTGTCTCAAAGTCTACAAGACTCCGTAAGCGGAGGAAGTGAATAAATAACTGTGGCACATGCCTGAGTGGCTGAACGTGCAGCCTGAACGGTAATTGGCTCTATCGGTGCTCCTCTGATTAACTGTTTCTGGCTACAGCAGTGGAGAGAGCCACGCTGAGTTCACAGCACGGTAGTATTCATGCTGCACTGAAGAGGCTCTCAGATCAGCCGGTGGATCCCTGCAGAGAAACAGCAAACACAGATCTGAAGGATGTGGTCTCCAGGGAGGGTTTCTAAATCCTTACTGCGTGTCACTAATTCCTTGTTATCCAGAGCTGGAAGAGGAAGGACTCCTGGAATGAATTCAGATGTTCATGCTGCTTTTCTCTACCTTGGAAATGAAGGAAGAGAGAG
>VWZI01009977.1:324202-342212 GCA_013396835.1 Psilopogon haemacephalus
CGCTCAGCGAGGGCTGCCGAGCCGAGCTGGCCTCGATCATTGTCTACGCGCGGGTGCTGGCTCTGCACCCTGACCCCTACGGCGCTTACAACTACCTGCCGTGGCAGAGGGGTCCGCCCGCCGGCCCCCAGCACGGAGCGGAGGGGCTCTTTTATTCGGCCGAGATCGAGCTGCTGTGCGACCAGGCGTGGGGCAGCATGCTGGAGGTGCCCGCCGGCTCCCGCCTCAACCTCACCGGCCTCGGCTACTTCTCCTGCCACTCGCACACCGTCATGCAGGGATACGCTTATTTCTTCTTTCTCCGGTGAGTGCCGGGATAGCGGGGGCTCGGGGAAGAGGCGGCGGCGTCCCGGCGCTGGGGCATCTCCGCGCCCGCCCCTGCCTTGGAGAGTTCGCTCCGTCCCGCTGCCGCTCTTCCCGCAGCGTCCACCCACAGATTCATCGGGAAAAAAAAAAACAAAACAACAAAAAAACCCCAACCCAAATACATAATATTGCAGCACTACCGCGCTGTAGGCGGACGGGGAGCTGCTGCTGAGTATCTCCTGGGTGCCGCTGGTTCGGTTTTTCTGGAGAGGAGCCAGCGCCTGTTCTCCAAAGTTTGGCAGAGGAGTTTAAAGCACATCCCCAAATATTCATCCGAGAGCTTTGTCTTGGCTTTCCCAAGTCCCGGACAAATCCCGAAAAGAGAATAAACCACAGTGTAGGAACAGAGCCATAGCCGTGACCTTTCAATCCAAGAGTGTTTACAAAAGGCTACTCAGTGGCTTGTTTGGAAATATTGGGCATATTCCTGCGGTGGGTGCATAGCACTCCAGTTTGATGCTGTCCTGTGCTCAGTCTGTGGCAATTTCTTTAAACATGTTTCACTTGAGTTATTTATTAACTGACTGAAGGAGTGCTGGAACTCCAGGATCAAGGGGAAAGTGATGCAGTATCAATAGGAACCATAAGCCAAAATATAGGTTTACTTCATTTACTGGGTTTAATTGATGTTGGGAGGGCATCAAGTGGCTGTTAGGTCCTTACCGCTGTTGCCTGGTCCAGTCCTCTGTGTGGAAGTTGTCATCCTGGCAAATAAAGCCACAGAGCCGAGAGCCACATGCTGGCTAGGAGTTTGTCTGTGTACTTTGGTGGCACTTGCTGAGCCAGACTGAGGTATGTTGGGTGTCTTCTGTGGGAAAGTGCTGTTCAGCCTCACAGAGGGCTGCCTGTGCAATTTGTGTTTCAGAATGGATGAGAATTACATCCTCCTGCCGCATGGAGTCAACTTCCAGGAGGCAATCTTCCCAGACACCCAGGAGAACAGAAGGATGTTTGCCAGCCTTTTCCAGTTCTCTAACTGTTCACAGGCACAACATGTCTTAAGTTTCTCCAGTGACTGGGAGATTCAAGAGGACAACCGGGTAAGGGATTTGTTTGCTCTCCAGGACTTGTTTTCTAAGTGGGCACGGGCATTCTAATGTCATTTGCAAACGTATATGTGTCTGTATGGATATATGAATGCAAAGCAGAATATCCCTGACCTTTTTGGTCCTTTGGTGGTATTACAGGCAAAGTAACATGCTGGTGGGACAAAGTTAAACTCTGTTTTCAAAGCGGACCTCTGTGTTAGCTCTTTATATTCCTGTGGACCTGAGCAAAGCTTAGAATCAACCTGTTCATGAGCAGTATATTAGCAACCAGCATTGCTTGTGATCCTGTCCTGCTCTGCCAGGTAATTTTTTGCTTTGCTATCTATAGACCCCAACCTTTAACTTAATCTGAAATGTTCAGGAGCAGACCTTTGCTTTTCTTTTACTTCCGTGTTCACTTCTCGTAGTGAGAGCAATGCCTGAACCATGGGAGGTTGTAAGGGATTATTCTTGCCTAACTTCACATCTGACAACGCAAACACCTACTGGACTTATCACCCTAAGCTGTCTTTGTATCTTCTGGGGAAAAACAGACTGTTGAGGGCATGTTTCATCTGAGTGATGAGGGCATGGTTTATCTGAATGTCAGAAGCATGTATTTCTGAACAAGCAGAATGAAGTGCCTAATTCTCCTCTCAAGGGAAGCCACAGCAAGTAGACCACTGTCTAGGTGATCATCCCGTAAGAAAGTACATTTTTAGTATGGAAAGACCAACAATGAGAGTTCTTAGTGGCTTCTGAGCCCCTTTAGGGGGCTGTGCTGTGTGTAATAAATTCAGGATTTTAATAAATACTTCCCTGGAAGCAAAGAGCAATCTGCAGTTATGTGTGTGCAACGTCTAGATGTGCATATACATTTGCAAAAGAGGAATTTGGAGAGATGTTGTAGTGCCAAACCTTGCCTCATGTGAGGCTGGTGGTTTCTACTGGCAAGTGAGAAAATATAAAGCATTTCTTTAGGTCAGGATGGACAGAATGTGTCATTGCTTGCATCTTCTGTGGATTCATCCAAGGAACAATATTTACATACAGCAGCAGATGCAGTAGTGGTTTGTTGGGAGATGGATGGAGGGAACTTGGTAGCTGGCTGAGCCTTTTCCCTTCACCAGCTGGCTGACTGCCAGTGTACAGTTTGAGCTGTTGCATGACTGTCTGGCCAGTAACACAACCCTGCTCCTTGGGGTGTGCCATGAGTGAGTGTTTTCTTACAGCTGGTATTTTGGGGAGGGAGTGAGAAACGGTGATATTCAAATATATAATTTGGGACACCAGCAGGAATTGATGTTTAAGAGAAAATGAAGCCATAACCCTGTCTGGGCAAAAAGCGAGAGGTGCCTGCAGGCTCCCCGGTGAATCAAGTAACATATCTGGCAAATAAACATACTGCTGCTGCCAAATCCACAGGCTTTGCTTCAGGGGAGCAAAGTGGCACTGGAGAGCCACCACATCCACCTTTCCACATCTGCTTGTGATGCCTATGCACTCCTTATTTACTCACACTTAGCTAAATGTAAGGGATCCTGATGGATTGGTGCTCGTTTATGCCAGCATGAACCTCATCCATCTGCTGTAATGGAAATCACAAGGCAGACACCTCCAGGGTAAGTTGGGGCAACTAAAAGCATATGTATCAAAAGTACATTTCAGCTGTTGTTCTCTTTGACCCCACACAGCTGTGAACAGAGTAGGAGGGGGGATTAGAACTGCTGGTCACCCAGACAGGGGCTGGTGGCATTACATACTTAAACACCCACCCAACAAGGACGTAAATTCAGCACAACTGATGGACACTTTGTCTTCCCTTCATAATGAAAAGTAAAAGCTTCCTCTGCACCAGTTAAAAATAGTTCAGGCTGACTGTGCTCCCATTCAGCTCCTGCATCTGTGTTTGATCAGCTGAGCACTAGCTCTCAGCCTCAGCCTGGGAAGGGGATGGCATTTCTGGCTGCCATGGTATTAGGAATTTGTTCCCCAGTTCTTCCTAATGCAGGTGTCCATGTCCAGGGTGCAGCTCTCTTTAACATTTTGCTTCTCTCTTTGCCTTCTCACATCTGATGATGAGCAGTGTTGCAGAAAAGGACTTGGGGGTACCGGTATGAGCCAACAATGTGTACTTGCAGCCCAGAAGGCCAATCACATCCTGGGCTGCATACAAAGCAGCATGGCCAGCAGATCAAGAGAGATTATTCTGCCACTGTATTCTGCTCTGGTGAGGCCTCACTTGGAGTATTGTGTCCAGCTCTGGGACCCTCAACACAAGAAAGACATGGACCTGCTGGAGTAGATCCAGAAGAAGCCACAAAGATGATCAGAATGCTGGAGAGCTGGTGTTGTTCTGCCTGGAGAAGAGGAGGCTCTGGGGAGACCATACAGTGGCCTTTCAGTATCTGAAGAGGACCTACAGGAAGGCTGGAGAGGGACTGTTTAAAAGGGGCTGTAGTGATAGGATGGGGGGCAGGGTACATTTAGATTAGACATAAGGACGAAGTTCTTTACAATGAGGGTAGTGAGATACTGAAACAGGTTGTCCAGGAATGTGCTGGAGGCTCATCCCCTGGAGACATTCAAGGGATGGCACACAGGGCAACCTGATCTAGTTGGAGACGTCCCTGCTTCCTGCAGGGTGATTGAACAAGATGACCTTGGACAATCCCTTCCAGCCTGATGCATTGTGTGATTTATGATTGCCACCACATACACTTACATCCCATCAGAGTGCAAACAACTTTCACTTCTAAATGTACTTGGCCAAGCTGCCCCATGTTGGCTCCTGAGCTGAAACCTGTGGTCACCTTTGTGACACAGAAATTGAGCATTACTCAGAGGATTACTCATTCATTTAGGTTCTTGTGGACGCCTGAGAGGAGGTTCTGTGATGGTGTCAAGCTGTGGAGAGCTTGGACAGAGATGGAACTGTCTTATGGTGAGGCTCACAGTGCCATGAGAAGTCCGGGGTCTCACTAGCTGCTGTGTATTGGCATAAGTTGTGCAATCAGAGGGAAGAGATGGAAATGCTGAGACCCTCAGAGCAGAAGACAGTTGAGATGAATGTCTGGTTCCAAGAGTTATTAATTAAGGTCCCACCTCTGGGTCTTGAGACAGCTGGGTGCAAGGATACATTAAGAAGTGGCTCTGCCAAAAAGCTAAAGTAGGTTAGGAATAAAGGATTGAGAAAAACTTCTCTTTACAGCTGGATCCCATACTCAGGAAGATTTTTTTTTTTTTTTTATCCCAGTATTTGCTTATGGCCTCATGCCCTACTCTTGATATATTTTTGGGGTGGACATTTCAAAGGAGAATTCAGCACTGAAAGCATGTGCAGTAGCAGAGAATAATTTGTGTTTGTAGTTCTGGAGTGCTCAGCCGGAAGGTGAAAGAACCCAGGAATGGGTGAATGCCTTTAGCCTCATATAATGCTGCTCCCAGCAAGAGGTCCCTTCTGCAGAGTGTACCTGAGCTGGCAGCAGAGTCAGAAACTCAAAGGGGACTGCTTTCTTGCTCGCCTCTGGCTTACCTTCTTCTCTCTGTAGTGCTCCTTGCATACAGGCAGCCTTGCTTGGGCCGTCCTAACAGATGAAACAAGGAAAACTCTGACAGCTCCTTCTTTCCCTCCCACCATAGAATCATAGAATCATAGAATGGTCTAGCTTGGAAGAGACCTCAAAGATCATCCAGTTCCAACCCCCCGCCATAGGCAGGGACACCTCCCACTAGATCAGGTCGCTCAAGACCTCATCCAGCCTGGCCTTGAACACATCCAGGGAGGGAGCAGACACAACCTCCCTGGGCAACCTGTTCCAGTGCCTCACCACCCTCACTGTGAAGAATTTCTTCCTAACATCCTGTTCAAATCTCCCCTCTGCCAATTTGAACCCATTCCCCCTCGTCCTGTCATTACAAGACCTTGTGAACAGTCCCTCCCCAGCCCTCCTGTAGGCCCCCCTCAGATACTGGTAGGCTGCTATAAGGTCTCCTGGAAGCCTTCTCTTCTCCAGGCTGAAAAGCCCCAACTCTCTCAGCCTGTCCTCATAGCAGAGGTGCTCCAGCCCTCTGATCATCTTCGTGGCCCTCCTCTGGACTCTCTCCAACAGTTCCATGTCCTTCTTGTGCTGGGGGCTCCAGAACTGCACACAGTACTCTAGATGGGGTCTGACAAGAGCAGAGTAAAGGGGGAGAATCACCTCCCTTGCCCTGCTGGTAATGCCTCTCTTAATGCAGCCCAGCACACAGTTGCTGTCTGAGCCACATGTGCACACTGCAGGCTCATGTTGAGCTTTTCATCCACCCAGACCCTCAGGTCCTTTTCCTCAGGGCTGCTCTCCAGCCACTCACCACCCAGCCTGGATTTGTGCTTGGGATTGCAGCGACCCAGGTGCAGGACCTTACACTTGGTCTTGTTGAATTTCATGAGGTTAGCCTGGGCCCACCTCTCCAGCCTGTGCAGGTCCCTCTGGATGCCATCCCTGCCCTCCAGCAAGTCAACTGTGCCACACAGACACAGACTGTGCCTGATGATGCAAAAAGAGAGCAGAGAGATGTGCAGAAACTTTTTGATGCACTGCGATGCACCATTGCCTTTTTCACTGTAGAAAAGCCCTTTTAATTTTTGGAAAGCCTCATGGCTCATAGTGAAAGGAGGCCAGACTCAAGGCACATTTCATGTGGGATATGTTCCTCATTCTAGGCCTGCTGCTGTTGCTGGAAGCTAATTCCAGCTGTGTTTTTAAGCCCCTTTCAGCCTGGGCTGAGGGCCAGGTGTTGCTTGCTATAGTTTTTCAGTAACCTCACCATCTCATAAACTCACATAGGTGCTTGTTCTGGTTGCTCTGGAGAGCAACAGTAGCTCCTGCTGGCATTTCTTTAGGCATTTACATTTTGGCTTTGGGGTTTGCAGAGGCACTAATTAATTTGGCTCCATCCTAACTTTTCTCACAGCCCCTTAGTGATGTTTGCAGTCCTTGTGTTTTACTCCAGCTCACCATTGCAGCGATTTCTACAAGGTTGTTGCTAAAGCTCCAAGTTTCTGCCAGGCTTGGGTTTGGAGTGGATTTGTAACGAATGGCTGCAGCTTCTTGCAGAGCTGGGGGTCCTTCTTGCAGCACATTTCAGGTACCTGGGTCCTGAATCTGGCCCAATCCCAGAGCTGATGTTGTTGGAGATAATAATACAGCAACACTCCTTTTTCCCTCTTGGAATTAGTTGTAGTCAATTCTTCCCACCCTCTGCCCCTGGGAAAAATGCAGTATTCACCTATCCAAGGAATCTTGCAGTCACAGCAGTTTCTTTTAATAAGCTGCTTTTATTTAGGAAAGGAACAATTAAGAAGTAGTAAAAACCTAATGGAAATTCTTAAAAGCTCTGTGTTTTTACCCAGGTCTCACGCTGACCCCCTGAGGGAAGACTTACAGATGTAACAAAGAGTTTGTAAAGTCTGACAGCCTACTGTGTGGACATCCCAGATTGTTCTGTTGCAGCCAGGGTGCAGCTTTACCTTGGGAAACCGCTCCAGACATCCCATTTCCTTTCCCCTCTGCTTCCCCTCTGCGCCCCTAAAATTGCTCACAGACCCCTGTGTGTCACCCAGTTATGCTTTGGTGCAGCCAGTGGTTCTGGTGTTTCCTCACTTTTAGGGAGCAGCCTTGTGACCTTATCATGCTCAGGAGTCCAAGAAGTCAGACACTTTCGGGAGATAGGGATAAGCATTTGGTGATGCTGCCAGCATCCTGCTCCAAGGGTGGTGAGAGGGAATGGGAAAATCCTGAGGGCCAAAGAGCAACTGTATGTGCTAATGCCTCTTTCTCACAACAGACTTTTCTTATGGCTAAGTGATAAATGACAATTTTCTACACTCAAAAAGAGCTGATTTCTGCTTGCTCGGGCTGGGAGATGGGAACTGGCCCTGAGCTTTCCCTCCTCTCACTGTTAAGCCTGAGGATGATGCAATGAGCTGGGATTGAAATGTTGTGCTCTGCTGAGTTTTATTATTTTTGTGCAGATCTACAGGCTCTAATTTCTACAGGTCAAATAAGACCTTATTGCCCTGCATGCACAAGAGCAATGACATCAAAGTAACTTGAGGTCTGATGATAATAAGGTATAGACCTTATTATCAAACACAGCTTGTCATTATTTGTTATTCAGAGAGATTTTAGCTCCTGGTTTTGTCAACAGGTTGATAGGAAAATGTAGTCTTGTGAGCTGAGGTGGTGCTCGTGATCTGAGACCATGTGGTGCTTTATAGGGCACCTTCCTCAGTGCTTTTTTTTTTCACACAGGAGAATTGTAAATTAATCCCATGTGTGTTAGCAGTGGCATGTCAAACCAACTGTGGGCAACTGAGAGCAGTAGTGCTAGCTAGTGCTGTCATAAAGTCCATGGAACTTAAGGAGTTCAATAACTTCAATTAAGCCTGGCAAGATTGCAGAGAGAAATTATTTCTTTAATTAAGCCTCTCTTCCTGCATTGTTTCTCCTCCTCTCAAGCATCAAAACCATAACCATGCTGTTACTTCAGTTGATTTAGACAATCTTTGAGAGGCCTCCAGATATTTATCTGGGTAACAATAAAGTTTTTATGAGGGTAATCAGTACCCCAAATAAAAAGCAAGGTAATTAGTGGCTTGGCAAGGCAGGCTTCAAGTACCTGCTTAGCATCTTTGAGCTTGGGTCCTTTTTTCTGGTGACATTTTGGCTGCTGTAACAACCTGATGATCTGATTAGGACACCTGCAAGACTTTGGAACAGCTGCAAAGGGAACCAGTAAGAAGAGCAATGTAATTGCATAGGAGGCCTTGCTGTTATTGTGCCAAGCAAAAATTAAATTAAATAAATGTTATTCTTCCTCTGTGGAAGTAGAGGACATAGTTTCAGAACTATTTGTATTTTAGCAGTGGCTGTGTGTGAACTAGGATCCACTGGATCAGGTCATTCCCTGAACCTATCTATGGGCAGCACCAGCACATTTTGTCAGCAATGGCCCCAGCCCATCTTGTGTCCGATGTTCTGAACTGGGTGGATGGTAGAGGGTCTCATTCTGCGACACTTCGCAGGACCACAAGGGCTTAAATCACAATAAAACAGCTATTTGCACAAAAGTCCTTTGAGCTTCTGTAGTGTTTGCTGCAGGGACCTGTGTCGATCCATCTCCCTGCTTAACATGCCCCTGGAAAGGGGAAAAAAAAGAAAGTTGAGGAAATCTCCGTAATTTTTCTGTCCACCCTGTATTTTGGTTTGGACAGTGATTAAATGGTCTCATGGCTAGACACTTGCTGGAGAGATGCCTACTGCATCCTTGGAGAGAGCCTCAGCTGCCTTAGATGCCAGGACCAGAGCTCTTCCTGCTGTTGCTGAGATGGACATCAGTGATTCTAAAGGTGTCTTTACTATGTGAATCATGCAAAGCCTGGCCACTGGGGAAAAAAAAACGTTGATAGCTATACTGGATTTTATCTGAAACTTCATCTGTGGTATCCACTGATATAAAATGGAAAACCAATTTGTTTTTTTCTCTCTTAAAAGCTAAAAACTTCTGGTTTCGAGGAGTTCCCTCTCTGTTCTGAGTGCTAGGATTGCAAAACACTGTTTGGAGAGTCCGGACCCAGCAGTTTTAGGTGAAGGACTGGTTTGGAAAAGGGCAAGCAGCAGCCTGGCCTTGGCTAAGACATTATCTTTAATTCCCATGTACTGGCCTTTTGTGTTTGCTTGTGGCATGAGCTTGCATAAAGGATCCTCCCTTCTCTGGTCTTAAGGCATTAGGGAAGCATAAAATATTCTCGGTTAGAAACAGTGCTACATGACAAGGGCAAGACAAAATGATATTGAGATAAATGGAAGTAAGTCTAATACCTAGAGGTCTGAAAATCTTGGCTGACATTCAGTTTCTAGCCCTGCTGCCTGTTAGAAGAGTTGTTGCTCTGTTAGCTCAGCAGCATAACAGAAACTGTACAACGCTTCTGAGTTGTCTTAGTAGTGTTTTACAGCCTTTTGTTCTCCTCATGGAAACCCACCCGGAGTGTATCCCCTCCCTATGAGCTGTGTTGAATTTGAATACAGGCAAGCAGCATGAGATGAAATGGAGAAGTGCTGACAAGTGTCTGCCATCAGGGGAGACCACAAGAAAGTTGGTACATTTGGGTAACATCTCCAAGAGTATTTTGGCACAGAAATGACATTGACTTGTTTCCAAATCTTCCCACTCAGACTATGGTAGGGACTGTTAGAGATCTGTCATCTCCCTATCAGTTTTCTGTCGTTCCACATGCACACGGAATAAAGGAGCACAAAGGAGGACACAATATTCTTAACTACAAGATGCTTCCATTGCATATGGTCTTTATCATATTTGTGGCACGAAGAAGATGTTCTTAACATTTCCCAGGAGGAAAAATAGGGACACTGGGTTTAGGGTGTCTCTTAGAGGCATCTTATATCTATGTCTGAAGGCACGTTGGCTGACTGCTATATATAGTGCAGGAGGGGTAGCCTGAGGTAGCATTGGTTGTGAGCAGACGAATAAGGAGCTTTTGCCCACCCTTCTGAATTTTTGTCCATTCTGGCAGCTGTGACTGGTGAGGAGTGACCAAGATGAGGCCTCCCACTTAGGACCCTCTTGATAGCAACATGAAGCAAGTGGAGTCCTATAGCAGCATCTGAGCTCCTGGTGAACGAGTCTGGACTGACTTACTCTCTGTCGAACAATGTGGATTACTCCGGAGCACAGCTCTCTCTGTGTCTCAGGCACATCCAAGTACATGATATCCCTAAAAGTATCTGGTTTTCAGCCCACCAAACAAGGAAGTGCCTAAACAGCCAAGGATATGTGCTTGTATGTACACAGCTGCCTCCTCTGAAGGGTGAAACACCAATCCTTCCAGGAATTGGCAATGAACGAAGACCCACATGGCTCCAGGCAGCTTTTAATTATCCAGAGCCACACTTTAAATAAGCTCTGCCAAATGCACTAAATCATTCCAGATTTCATGGTACAAAGCTGTCTGCTGCTGTACATGAACTTGGTGCTGAGTAGGCTTCTGACCCTGGCCCCAGCAGTTGAAAACACTTGTGCCTATGGCCAAACCATCTTCCTTGACACAAGTGCCTGTATTCAAGGTGCTGCCTGGGTATCTGGGACCTGGCCTCTGAAAAGAGTTGATGCTGGTGTTTTTGTGAGGTAGATGTGTTATCTTACCAATTTCAGGCATGAGAAAATGTGCAGTACAAAGAAGCAGATCATGGTGTCCCTTTGGTCCAGTCATTATTCATATTTGTCCATGATTTTTCAGTCTTAGACAGTGGAGGAAGTGAGTTAGCCTGAGAAATGTTGGAAAATGCTCAGTGCTTTTAATTGGATTGGGAGCAGGAAGGCAAAGCAAACATCTGAGCTGGGTGCCTCTGGCTTTTCACCTGCTTGGACCTGGACCTTGATTTGGGCCATCTGTTTTGGAAAATACGTTCAGATTGAGTCTCAGGCAAGTTTTCTGGCCAAGAACAACTAAAATGAATGAGAGAAGTCCCCAGATTCCGTGTTGTTTAGCCTGTCAAACCCCGCTGCAACACCGCAATTCTATAGATATGTTGTTGGGGTGTGCATGTCCATGTTTGTATTGATCAGCCATTGGGAAGGAGATTTATATGGACAGCCCTGGGCTAGCATCTGTCCTTGAGGCCCACATTGCTCCTATAGGCACTGCTGCTGGCCCCAGCTGACCTTTAACCTAGGGAAAAGTCTTTTATTTTAACTTTGTCTCTCACCTGTCCCACCTGTGAGATAGATAGAGAAAAAGATGGAGCAAAATGTTTCTTAAGATCAACAGTCAACAAAATCCAGCTGGCAGCTGGCAGACAGGACACTTGTAATGCTGCTTGTAACCTCATCAGCCACTGCAGCCTGAAGGAAGATGAGATCTCTCAATTTGGGATGTATTTTCTTCCAGCCCATGCATTTTGATGTTTATTTTTGTGAATGGCAAGCCAAGTTGGCTCTGAGGCACCAATAGTTCAAATCCTTAATGGAAGCTGCAGACGGAGCCATCCTGCCTCCACCAGCCAAATTCCCCCCAAGAATGTCCTTGTGCCACTGTGCTTGGCCAGGAGAGGCCACACAGTGCCAGGCTTGGCTTTGCCTCTTGCCCTGGTAGCATGAAGCCCTTGCTGCAGCTAATGTGAAGTGACAAACCAGAGAGACCAATTTCGAGGGACTGGGACTAAAGCAATTGGTGTCACCACTCACTGTGAGCAGCTGGTTGCTGCTCAAATCATTGCAGGTGCCTCTGGCAGCTGACATGGTGACTACCTCCTTTTGCTGCCCAGATTTGCTGCTACAACTGTTACTCCAGTTATCTGAAAAATGAATGACAGTAGGGAAAGATATTCTGAGGGAGAAGCAAGTCTCCATGACATGGTATAATGCAAAGGGGACATGATATGGCTAAAAAGCCATATTGAATTTCTGCCCCTAAACAAGTGAAGAGCAAGCAAGCAAGGAAAAAAAAGTATTTCCTGAGATCTGAAAGCACTTAATGGACTTGTTGTGCTGTATTTTTGCGTTTCCCAGATTGGTGGGAACCCAGTAGAAGTACTAGCTACTGCAAAAGGGAATGGCATTACAGTGTTTTGTATTGAGACAAGATGTGGGACTAAAATGAAAGCTAGAACTTACACAGGGTTACCCTTGAGCAGACTCATTGCCTTTCAGAGGTGGAAGGAGAGCAATTCCCTTTCTGCAGGTGGTAAAAGCAAGGCAGGCATGTTAGGCTCTGTACCCCAGTGCAGACAATTCTCGTTGACTCAGGATTTATCTTTATTGGTATTAGAAACAGCTGTCTGAACAATTATTTTTTTTCTTTAAACTGTCTAAATCCTGTGTCCTTCCCCTTTCCTTTCTGTGACTTCCAGCCTTATCCAGACAGATAAGCAACTGAGGTTTGGTTGCTGGTTCAAACCAAAGTGTGTTGGTGGTATGAAGTCATAGAATAATAAAATCAGTCAGGGTTGGAGGGGACCACAAGGATCATCTAGTTCCAGCCCCCCTGCCATGGGCAGGGACACCCTACCCTAGATCAGGCTGGCCAGAGCCTCATCCAGCCTGGCCTTAAACACCTCCAGGGATGGGGCCTCAACCACCTCCCTGAGCAACCCATTCCAGGCTCTCACCACTCTCGTGATGAAGAACCTCCTCCTCAGTCCAGCTTCCTTCTTCAGGTGGACAGTGACACATGTCTTTCATTGCCACAAAATGCAGTGACTCTGTCTTCACTGTACACCCATTTCAGAGCAGTCTCATTTGTTTGGCTTGCTTTTTGTCTTTCAAGAACCTTTAGACAAAGTCTCAACACAATTATCTTCTTCTGGATGTTTTTTGATTACATTTTTTATTGTGGAAAAATTTCAGTTAGTTGCTTAACTGGATGGTAGACAGGGAGAGAAAAGAAGGAAGGTCAAAGTGGAGTAACAGCTTGTCCTGACATTGGCTGAGGATTGGAGTAGGAATTCACATGCTGCAATTCCCTGTTTGCATTACAAGGGGAAAGGAGCCCTTTTCTGAGCCTTTGAAGCATGAATATAGCAGCCACATCCACTCCAAATCCTCCATTTTGGTGCAGAGCAGAAAAGGTATTTTTCACCTTAAAAACATCATCTTGGAGTTTGGAAGAGGAGGGATAATGAAGTAGTGGCTTAGCCACAGTGGCCATGTGAGACCTGTGCCCAATGTTATCCTATGCTTTAAAAGAGCTCTGAGGCCTCGAATGGGTTGTAAGGTTTTATTTGAGGTCTGTAGAAGAAACACAAGTGAGCATCTCTGTGTATATTGCTTATTTGTGGGAAGGTACAGGCAGCTCGTTCTTGATCTGTAAGTGCATTTGCTGAGGAGATACCTGTAAGTAGAGGTGAAGTAGAAATAACAGATATAAATGAGGGAAAATAAAAAAAAAACAAAACCACATGGAAATAAGGAAATAATACATTGAAACGTAGCCATTTAACGTGGCAAAATCTCCATCATTTACAAGGCTTAGGAAAAGCTGGGAGATTGTGCTGGATTGCTTAGTCAGAAGGCAGCATTCTTCCTTTTTCTTCCTGCCTCTGGAGGAAGATTCACTGCACAGGTTTTGACATGACTCTGGGTTTCAGAGCACTCTGTCCCTGTCTACTTCTTACTCCTCAAACTGGACTGTGTTGACAGTATTGACTTGCTCTTTCTGGAGGGGGTTTAGGTGCCCTATGGCGTGCCTCAGCTGCTCTAGGAGGTACCAGGTGACTTCCACAACCTATCTCCATAAGGTGGTTTCAAAAAGAAAACCTGGAGGTGAATTTTTCTGAATATCAATTGTAAGTTCCTTCAGGCAGCTACAGTCATGCTGGACATGATGATATTGGGAAAAGCCCATAGACTGGAAACAAACAGCTTTAAGATGACCCCAAGGAAGGGTTGTTATTATCATCAGTGACTGGATTTCTGCCCTTTTCCCATGTTTTAGGCATGTTTTGTTTGAGTTCAATTAACACTTTACAATCTGTCTCTTGAAATCCTAGCTGAGCCTGTGTTTTCTTAAATATGTATTTCAAAAAGCAGGGGGAAAAGTGTGATTCTTGGTTCTTTTCCCAAAGGTGCAGAAGTGTAGATTAAGTGTGCCCTGGAAATAATATTTTTATGCTCAAATCTTTTCCCCTGCAATAAAAATGGCTCAAACCCACATCCAGTGACAAAACTCTGCTGTACTTTACCCATGTCTAGCAGCAGCTGAAGCACTGCTGGGAAATGTCTGATGCTTCCAAGTTGGTGGCACACTGGAACACATCCCACTCCTTACAGACGGTGGTTGCTCCAGAAACACATTACAGATGTTGAGGATGTGAAGGAGCAGACTCCTACCACCAGAACATCAAAATAGAGAAGGGCTAAACCCAAAATCCCAGACTGGAGGCACTGCCTATTCTGTGTCTTTGGGATCTACTTCTGGCTCCTGCTCATTATCGGAAATGCATGAAATGGGAGAAGCCTCCTGCAGTCCCTGCTAGCAAAGTGGTATTTATCATGCTCTGGTAATTGCATTTGCCATGGTATTTACATCACTGCCTAGGTTTTGAAATGGAGATAACTCAGGCTTGCCCGGAGCTAATTGTGTGCTCTAACCTGCTGCTGAGCCCATGTGGATCTTTAAACATTCACATACACACAGGCAGTGTCCGGAGTCAGTCCAAACCTGACAGCTACTGAGCTGGATATGTGGCCATTGCAGTATCAATGTTTGCTCTCAGTATTTATCAGGAGCAGTGTCTTGTCCCTTCCTCTACAGATCCTAGACACCTTTCCTTTCCTTCTTTTCCTAAGAAGAACAGTCAAACAGTCTACTCATCAAATCCATCTCTCTCCAATTCAGAGAGAAGCTTGTTGTGAAGGACCATATCAAAGGCCTTGCAGAACTCTGCTAGATGACATCTGTAGCTCTTCCCTTTTTCACTGACTTAGTTGCTCCATCACAGAAGGCCACATGGTTGGTCAGGCAGAACTTGTACTTAGTAAAGCCATGCTGCCTGTCTTGAATCACCTCCCCGCCCTCCATGTGCCTTAGCACACCTTCTAGGACAATCTGTTCCGTGATCTTCCCAGCATGGAGGTGAGACAGGTTGGTAGCTTCAGGATCCTCCTTTCTGCCTTTTCTTAAAAATGGGGACAACATTTCCCTTCTTCCAGTCATGAGGGACTTCACCTGACTGCCATGACTTTTGAATGTCTACATCAGCCTCCAGATGCTAAGAATTGATCTCAGCAAGTTCCATAGACTTATGTATGTTCAGATTCCTTGAGTGGTCATGAACCCAATCTTCTCTTACAGTAGGTGGATCTTTGCTTCTCCCATCCTTGTCTTGCTTTCCATTGACTTGGCAGGTATGGGAAGAGAGGTTCCAGTGAACTAGGGCAAAGATTTGTTGAGTACCTCAGCTTTCTTTTCTGTTGTTACTAGCTTGCCAGTCTTGCTTGTTGGAGGGTATTCTTTCTTTGACCTTCTTTTTCTGGCTGACATACTTTTAGCAGCCCTTATTATTCTTTGCATCCCTTGCCAAGTTCAGCTGCAGTTGCAACTTGTCCTTCCTGACCTCATTGCTATTGCATGCAGGCAGTGTCCTATACTCTTCCCAGGATGCCTGTCCCTGCTTTCACTGCCTGTGCATTTCCTTCTCGATCTTTACTTTGCCCATCTGATCTTGGACTCAGACATGCCCATCTCTTGCCTTCTTTGCCTGATTCCTTGCACCTGGGGATCTCTTGAACGCTATGGAAAGCTTCCTTAAAAATCTACCAGGTCTATTCTGCTCCCATGTCCCTGAGGACCATTTCCCAGGGGATCCTATTGACTAACTTCGTGAAGAGCTGGAAGTTTTCATTCCTAAAGTTCAGAGTCTTGACTTTACTCTTTGTCCAACCCATATCCTTCAGGACTGTGATGTCCACTAACATATGATCACTGTGGCCCACCCTGCCACTTGCATTATTGACCAAGCAGTCCAGTATCACATCTTTTTCTGGTAGGGCTGTCTATTACTTGGTTTAAGAAGTTATCCTCCAAGCATTCCAGGATTCTCCTGGACTCCAACAGCCAGACTGATATGCCTACCTTTATGGGAGCAATTAAACTGTTTGTCACCATTTGAGATGCCACAGGGGATCTGAGAGATAGAGCACAAGACCAGGAACAGCAGGATGCTGTTCATCACTGAAACATCAGCTCATCCAGTAGTAGCTGGCACCTACACAGGCATTTCAGGTGTCATAAAGTGTCACAGGGTGGGCTGCTGAATTGCACTACATTTTAGTTAATTATGAGAATTGCCTTTTCAATTTGAGAATTGCCAACATAAATAACTGCTTGCAGAAATGCTTAAAAAAACAGAGCTAAATGATACCAGTGTAGTGTCTTCTGCTTCAAAGCATTGATGCTTCCTCCAGGCGTAAACTGATACTAAAGTGGCAGGGTAATGGATGTACACCTCATGGCACATAAAACATGGTGAGGAGTCAGTCCAGGTATTGAGACTTGTTCTTCCCAAGGCTCAAATTGTGTTTGCAGTGTCAGCTCAGCTGCATTTGGTATTCCTGATTTCTCTAGAGCAGCCGAGTGATTTGGAAATCCATGTCCAGCACAATAAGTGCATTGAGAGAGCTCCTGTATTGCACCCAGTGGTGAAGGTAGCCCTGCAAATACGTGGTTTCAGGTTCTGCTTTCCTTTTAGGTGAAGACAATATCTTAATATTACAGTTACAGAGCTTATGCGAGCTCTTGTTCTAGTTTGGCATTGCCCCCCAATGGATTTATTAGTCTCTAAAAAGGATTAACATGGTCCTGGACCATTTATGTGACAACACCTTGACCGTGACTATGGTTCTGTCACACTGTCTGATTTTCCTGAATGGTGCAATTCTGGGCTTATATTCAGTGAATTTTAGAAAAGTCCAGAGCTTGAAACAGCTACTGCTGCCTGTTTGGGATCATCCTTCCATACCTGTTGCTCTGTGGAGCAGGTGGCCTGAATTTGGCTGAATCTTAAGATGCCTTTTGGAATCTTTATCTTCTAGCCTGTAAAGCTTTTTGGATAAGGTTTGCTGAATGCATGTGAGAGGCAGAGTTTTATTTTGTGGATTTAAAGCCAATTTTCTAAATTCCTTCAAAGTAATTCCTTGTGTTTTTAAATTCCAAACCTCCAGACCCTTTCTTTCAAATCCTTGTGGTCAATTACAGTCTGATTTAGGAAATGGTGCAAAATGTTTAAATGAAACTAAACCCATTTTTATTTATACTTTATCAAAAGGTAACTGTATCTCTTGCCACAGAAAGCCTTAGACTCCAAAGCTGGCAAGTAATGACTGGAATAAGTGGTCTAATCCAGGCAGCATTGTTGGAAACATCATGTAAGAGGACCCTTTTTCACATGGGCCTCTTTGAATTACTTTGATACTGATTTTAGAGATTTTTCTATTTGGTAACCAATTATACACTCTAGATGGGAATCTGAATGTATTTTTTTCCATGCATTTTATGCATAAATATTCTGGTTTAAGACTGTTGTCTAGGTTGGATTTTTGTAAGTGGTAGTTGAAAGGAGTTAGGGAGCATGTCTATGTGGTTGTTTGGCAGTTTTCCGCCCCCCCCCCAGTTTGAAATAACTCAGGCTAGGACTAAGTCAGCTGGAAGTTAAGAAGTGAAGCTTTATATTTACAGCAATGCACAATATACAAGCAGATATTTACAACGTATAAGAGATATTTACAGATATATACAGTAAAAAGATAATACAGAAACACCACAGCCCTCTCAGAGATCAAAATCCCTAAGAGGGGTTTCTAACCACCCCTACCACCTTTCCTCCCTTCTCCAATCTTATCTCACCATCTGTTAATGCAGCAGATAGGTGAAGGTAGATTGGCCAGGAAGGTTAACAGCAGGAAAGAAGCTAGTGGAATTATTCAGAATCAGCTACAAAAGGCAGGGAGAAAGGAACCATGCAAAGAGCCAGCCACAGCCCAGAGAAGTCTGAAACCATCTGACTTATCTATATTTGGGTTGCAACTCTTAAAACAAAATTTTTTTTTTTTCTTTC
>VWZI01009977.1:347901-371771 GCA_013396835.1 Psilopogon haemacephalus
GTGGGGGGAGTCCTGGTGGAAACAAGGAGATGGATTTTTGAGATAGCCTTCGGGAAGCTTTAGACTGCTGACTACAAGGAGTGGAAGTGCCCCATAGTACCACATTGCCCTTGAAGATGTAGAAAAATCTGTAACAGTGAATTGATGGCAATTTGTCATCAGTTTGCCATTGGTGGCAGAGCTGTGTCCTCTTCCTTGGAACTTCTGCAAGCCTTACAGATGCTGTGTGAATTATTTGTGTGCTCTAATGCCTGTAGTGGTTTAATGCATAACATACATGCAAGATGAAGTTTAAGGAATGCCAATCTGTGGTTGTTACAGACATGCCTTGTCATGGCCATTGCTGTACCTTAATTGTTTCTTAGACAGGATTTTTGAAGTTCAGGGAACCCATGTCTGCATCCACTGTCACCATCCAAGATTCAAAACTCAGCTCAGAACTGGTTAGATAAAGCTGCATATAAACCCTCTTGTAATTTATCATCAAGGGGAGTTGATCCTGGAAGACACTTATCTATCTTATCAGCTAGTGTAGAGTATATTAAGGCATCTTTTCCTCTTCCCTTGTATGAACTATAAGTATGAAAAATAGAGTAACAAATGAGTTTGAAATCTAAAGCCAGTTTCAGATTTTTTTGGGGTAAAACTGGCTTTGTTAATTTAAGGTACTGGTACTGGTCTACTTCAATAAATAGTAGAGACAGAATGTTGCTTTTTGAGCTCTTCTTTCACTGCTGTCTGGAATATACTTGGGTGTGGGTCTGGCCAGAGAGGCAAAAGGTTGTCTACAAACCCAAGGAGCAGTTTCAATTTTGGAGTTCAGCCCCAAAATTTATATTGGATTGTCTACAGGATGCCTGGGAAATATTCCCTCAGCGGTCAAAGGCACACATAAGGATGGGGCATGCATTTTCAGTAGTCTTCAGTAAATTGGAGAATTCAAACTAGTGACATTAGACATGAGTTTACTCCTAGCCAGCAATGACAACACTGATTTCCAAAGGCAGATGTAGGCTGACATGTGGCTGTTGGACAAATGGTAGTTTCTTTAGCTGCTACCACATTACTTTTGTTCTTCTTTCTGTCACCTTATCCAAATTGCTATCTGGTCATGTAAGCAAGTCTTAGACTCATTGCCTTTAGTCCATAACAGAGCTTCTCCTCACATATGTCCCTCACTGCCCTCTCACACAAAGCAAAAGGTCAAGGCAAACTTGATTTTTTGGCATTTTTTGATGCATGTAAATATCTGTGGCTTTAGTCCACTCAGTCCAGCTCTAGCTTCATGGTGTACCTAAAAAAAAACATGTTCTGGTTGTGTCTGAGGGACTCACTTCACAATTGGAATATCAAACCAACTTTTAGCTGGCTTTAAGGTGTGGACAGTCATTAATCCTGCTTCTAGGCATCTACCTTCCTTCACACATAACTCCGAAACCACTTTCCCTGTCTCTTTGCTGGCATTTCATGTGTGGTATTTTTGGGGAGAGAGCTCATTATAGCCAAGCTCAAGCATAGTCAGGACTCAGTTACAAGTGCAAACTTATCATAAATGCCTGTCTTGCGTTAGCATGTTTCCAGAAGGCCTTAAAACACAGCCAAGTTAGCTTCATGGATTCTATGTTCTCCTAGCACTTGTTGACTCAACTGTTCTTAAAACTGTGGGAGTTTGGGAGAGTGTGGACGTCAGCACCAGTAAGGATTTGCAGTGTGTCAAGTAGAGGGAAATAGACAGACTTTTTTACAGCCAAGACTTTTCGCTCCTCAAGTTTTCAAATGAAACTTTAGGGAGAGAAACACAGAGAGCTCTGGTGGTACATGGCTCTTTAGGGAGCTGCTGCCCGCTGTTTCTGAGTTACAACTGGATTGCACAACCCCATAGCTGCACTGCACATTCATCATCACCTCCTGTGAATGGCCCTGGCCAGCCCAGTGGTGAGACCTCCGAAGGCTGGAGTCAACTCATCAGGGAGAATGGGAAATAAGTGTGAAACAAAGTCGTATTGCAGGTTGTGCAGTGGTGGTGAGGTCTACTGTTTGAAGTTTTCCCAAGGCATGGAACTCAAGGTAAAACACCTGTGGGAGTAGCAGCCATCTTAGGGCTGTCAGCAAAAAAAGATGTGTTGAATCAGTGCAATTTCCTTCATGACAGGAAATGAGCTTTGTGAGTAGGAGACATAGTTTTGCTTGGCAAGTACTGGTTCAGTTCACAGAGAGGTTTTGGTGCACATTGAATACATTCCTCCTGGGGAAAAAAAGAGCCAGGCTGCTCCAGGTGCCTATTTGGTGTGCACCAACTCCTAATGGGAACACAAGAGATCCATGTATTGGTCCTTCATACACCTTTTAATTTCCTTTCCCCATGTACACATAGAGATCACCCCAAATGCATCTAGTTCCTCTTGCTCCAACTGGCTTGCTAGTGTGGATTGTCTTTCACAGAATGTTAGGGGCTGGAAGGCACCTTGAAAGATCATCTAGTCCAATCCCCCTGCCAGAACAAGGACCACCTATACCAAATCACACTGGAACACCATATTTCCACCCTACCCACCCCATCTTGCCCCTTTTCCCCCATAAACTCAGAGCACCTGGGCTCAGCTGGAGTCTCCTCCCACCCCAGGTGTGACCACTTTGCCCTTCCTGACCACTCCCCTTTATAATTTGCCCTAGGAAAGACAGAAGCCCTAAGCTTGCCTGGGCAGAGGGTTCCTTTTTCCATCGTCACTGGTGAGTCCTTATGGTGCACACTGGGTGAGCGGTGAAGGGGATCAAAGGCTGGAGAGCCTGGTGGGCCACTGGTTAGATAGGACAAAAGCTTGATGGTCACTCTAGTATAGAATTGTAGAATCGTCAGGGCTGGAAAGGACCTCAAGGATCATCTAGTTCCAAGCCCTCTATTGTGGGTGGGGGACACCTCACACTAAATCAGGTTACCCAGAGCCCCATCCAGCCTGGCCTTAAAAATCTCCATTGCATCCTGTGTGAAATGTCTTTGCTAGTAATTGGAATAAATTCATGCCCTCTTCAATGTAAAGCTGATAAAGTTGCAAAGGTAGCCTCACTTCCATCTATTCATGTTACCTCTAGTATGCCTGTGAAATTTGCCAGAGCTGATTAGAGCAGATATTAAATAATAATCGGATATTTAGTGCTCATCAAACAGCCTCAGCCTTTTCACAGTGTCTCACCTGAGACCTTGAGTTTCAGTTGTTCAGGTCTTACTGTGGGTTTCTGGCATCTCTGCTATCTTTTTGCTCTTCACTTTGAGTCACTCCACGCACAACTTCTCTGGCCACCTTACTTCTGTTGCACTGGTCTGACGTAAATGTGACAGAAGGGGTGGAGAAGTACAAGATTGCCTGTGGCTTAAGTGAGGGATTCCTGTCCTTTTACTGGAAGACATAACTATAACACCTCCCACCTGACTGTCATCAAACCAAACTGTCTCAGCAGATTAGCAGCTTCTTCAAGGTATCACACCAAGGCATTTACTGTTAAGTGTCCAAAAAGCTTGATGCCTCAAGCAAAACTCAGCTTCCCTTTGTCCACAGTCAAGTGCAATCTCTGCCTTGCTCTCAGTTTGCATTTAAAACATTTAAGAGATGGAGATTCATCAAGTCACTAGTTTTTAGCAAGCTGGGGCTGGGTTTCTGCTTTCTGACAGCCCTGCTTAGAGTGGTGTGTTTTCCTGCCCTTTCCTTCTGTGCAGGATGGATTTCCTCATTTCCATTTGACACCTCTCCCTTTATTTCAGCACATATTGGGAATTACTTCATAGAAGCCACTTAGAGTTGGAACTGTCTTCAGATTTTATAACTTGGCTTAAAAGCCTGGCTGCAAGCTAAAACTTGACACACAAATCTCAGCCAGGAAATAACTTGGTTTCTCTCTTTCCATCAAAACAGCAAACAATTCCTCCCCCTCCCAAACATTTGCAAATTTCTCAATGGTAAAAGGTTATTTTAGGAAGGGATTAAATGTTATTATTAAAACTTTTTAATTTTATTCTTAAGACTATTTTATTAAACTTTATTAAGTGGCAGGATCTCTGGGATGGGGAGAATATGGAAGGAGAAAATGTTTGAAACATTACAAATGTTTAGGGTTTTCACTCAAAATGCCTCACAAATACCCTGAGGCATACTTGTAGATATCTCTCAGTGTAGATCAGGAGTTTGTCTTTCAATAAGAACAGCTGCCATGAGACATGTAGGTGCTGCATGCTAGTACAGTGATGTACTTTTTAATAGGATTAAACAGACATAGGTGGAATTGAGAGATCAGTGTGAATAGGAATCAGATTAAACAAATTGGTCATCCAGTCTTTCCAGAGGAGTTTATGCAGCTTATATGTATGAAACCTAAATCACATCTGGTTGATGGAGAAAGGCCTCAAATACCTAGAGGAAAGAGTCTTGCTATCAATCCCTACAGGTTGATAGCCAAACCTACATGCTCTTGCTGTGCATTTCCAAACCATCTCAAATTCCTGTTCATTTCTGTTCTAGATAAAGAGTGAGAATAACTGTTTCCTTCACTTATAGAATCATAGAATGGTTTAGGTTGGAAGAGACCTCAAAGATCATCCAGTTCCAACCCCCTGCCATAGGCAGGGACACCTCCCACTAGATCAGGTCGCTCAAGACCTCATCCAGCCTGGCCTTGAACACCTCCAGGGAGGGAGCAGACACAACCTCCCTGGGCAACCTGTTCCAGTGCCTTACCACCCTCACTGTGAAGAACTTATTCCTAACATCCTGTTCAAATCTCCCCTCTGCCAGTTTGAACCCATTCCCCCTCGTCCTGTCATTACAAGACCTTGTGAACAGTCCCTCCCCAGCTCTCCTGTAGGTCCCTCTCAGATACTGGTAGGCTGCTATAAGGTCTCCTTGAAGCCTTCTCTTCTCCAGGCTGAAAAGTCCAAACTCTCTCAGCTTGTCCTCATAGCAGAGGTGCTCCAGCCCTCTGATCATCTTTGTGGCCCTCCTCTGGACTCTCTCCAGCAGTTCCATGTGCTGGGGGCTCCAGAACTGCACACAGTACTCCAGGTGGGGTCTGACAAGAGCAGAGTAAAGGGGGAGAATCACCTCCCTTGCCCTGCTGGTAATGCCTCTCTTAATGCAGCCCAGCACACAGTTGCTGTCTGAGCTGCGTGTGCACACTGCAGGCTCATGTTGAGCTTCTCATCCACCCAGACCCCCAGGTCCTTTTCCTTCACTTCTTGTGAACCCCCATTTGTGTATTCCTCTGATGACTTTTGTGCTGGTTAATTGACCCTTAGGTCCAGAAGAATTCAAAATGTGACCACTGGCACATTGTTGCCCAATTTCTTGCATTCATTTTGTTCCTGTTGGTGAATGGTGCCTAAAGAATGATTGGTGTGTAATCAGTCCAGTGAAGGCAGTTGGTTGAAGTTGTTGTCCCTTTGGTCATGTTTGAAATCTCTGGGGTTTGGGGCTATAGCATCCACCCATCCACATCCTTCGCTGGGTACACCTGGAGCTCAGCAGAAGTATAAATGTGCCTATGCCCTTCTCAATGCTCATTGCCAATTAAGGATGAAGCACCAAGCAGAGGGCATAGTTGGCCCATCCTGATGACAGATACTGACACAACTGTGTTTAACCAGATAAAAAATGTCAGCTGGTGAGACGCTCTTCAGCTCCCAAAGGAAAATATTTTTGTAGGTGGTGAAATGACAGTCCACCCTTTTTTAGTTCCTTTCAACCTACCAGACACTTGTACAACCCCCAGTACCTTCATTAACCTGAGCAGATCTGCCCTTGTCCTGTGGGCAAATAAGATTTATTATAAACATTAAAAATATACGAAAAATAAATTGTCACACAGAATTCTCTTTTTCCAGTGTTAGAAATCTGTGAGATTGAAGCTTTGACTGTGTCACCTACAGCTCAGTCTCCTGTTGAGAAAACATTAAGACACTGGATGCTTTCAAAAATCGCCCTATGTGACTTGGAGTGGGATCTGTGATCCTCTCAGCTTTGAAAATTCTTCCTGTCTGTCATAACTGTGATGCAGCAATACCCAAATGCCCATGGATATTGTTCATGTGTCTAAGTTAAGGATTCACACAGCCAGGATTTTCCCCTTCTTGGACTCCAGTGCCTTGGTCTGTGGCACAGAGAGATTATTTTTTTATATTACAAACTTGGGTTGATTAAACCCTTAACCAGAAAGCTCAACCAGTCATATGCTGGGCAATTTAACCAGGATCTTTACTGGAAAATAGGTTTTCAGATTGCCAGAGTCAGGTCTGCAGTGGTAGACAATGTTTACTACTCATGGAAAACTTATGTCTGGGCTCATGCTCTGAATTTGCAGAAAAGCCTTAAGACCATTCTACATGCAAGAGAAGGATCTGACTGTGGATTCTGGCTACTGCTTCTGTCCTCTCAGAAAACTCTGTAAATCACAAATGTCTTATATCCTCATTTTTAGAGACAGAATTATAGAATGGTTTGGGTTGGAAGGGACCTCCAAAGGTCATCCAGTCCAACACATCTGCAGTAAGCAAGGACATCCTCCACTAGATGAGGTTGCTCAGAGCCTTGTTAAGCCTGACCTTGAATATCTCCAGGGATGGGGTCTCAACTACCTCCCTGGGCAACCTGTTCCAGTGTTCCACTACTCTCATATCTTTATCATGAGATGTTCCTGACATCCAATCTAAATCTACTCTTCTCTAATTTCAAGCCATTGTTCCTTGTCCTATCACTCCAGGCCATTCTCCAGCTTTCTTGCAGGCCCTCTCTAGGTACTGGAAGGCTGCTATTAGGTCTCCCTGGAGCTTTCTCTTATCCAGGCTGAACAAATCCAGATCTTACATAAAATGCGTTATCTGCAGGTCACTTCCTTTCTTTGCCTGGAGAAGAGGAGGCTCAGGGGAGACCTTACTGCTCTCTACAGCTACCTGAAAGGAGGTTGTAGCCAGGCAGGGGTTGGTCTCTTCTGCCAGGCACCCAGAGACAGAACAAGAGGACTCAGTCTCAAACTGTGCCAGGGCAGGTGTAGACTGGATGTTATGAAGAATTTCTACATGGAATAAGTGATTGCCCATTGGAATGGACTGCCCAGGGAGGTGGTGGAGTCACCATCCCTGGAGGTGTTTAAAAGAAGCCTGGATGAGGCACTTAGTGCCATGGTTTAGTTAATTAGTAGGGTTAGGTGATAGGTTAGACTCAGTGATCCTAGAGGTCTTTTCCAACCTGGTTGATTCTGTGCTCCCTCAGCCTGTTCTTGAAGGAGAACTGTTCCAGCTCCCTGATCGTTTTCTTGGATGGTGAACTGAAACACAGAAACACTGGGGCTGGCTTACCCCCAGCTAATTATAATTGTTGCCCTCTCTCTAGTGGAGACAGTTCCTTTCCCCTGATTAGGACGTTCGTTTTATCTGCCCTCTTTGATTAGGTGTGAAGTGTGCATGTTGCTTAATGGGAACAAGCTGTTCAGATAGTGTAGCTCAAAATAATTGAGATTTTGCTCTTCCAAAATTACCATTGCCAGAAGACAAGAAAAGTGCCCTCGTTAAAGGACTGAACAGAAGCCCAGATCCTGGCTGCTTCATAGTGTTTTGGGTTTGGGGCTTTTTTTGTTTGTTTGATTTAGGTTTTTGTTTGTTTTGTTTTGTTTTGTTTGTTGGTGGCTGTGGGGTGGGGTGTTTTGGTTTGGTTTTTTGTTTGTTTGTTTGTTTGTTTTTTTAATAATACTTTTTGTTGTTTCACTGCTACTATGTTAGGCAATTCTTGTGAAGTTGTGTTGGTGACTGTGGTTGCTACTGCGAGAGGTGGCTGGGACAGTTCAGAATATCTCTGTCCAGATGCTAGCCCTTGCTATTGATAAAGTAATGCAGTACAAGGCTGGTGAAAGTACAGATAACTTTTGTGTCAGAGAAATGTGATAAAAGCAAAAGAAGAATTTTGAACTGATAGTGAAAATTAAATTAATAATCAGATTTAAAGGCCTTGTATGCACATGCCTACTCAAATGGTAACTCAGGTTTACAAGGGATGTGTTTGCTACCTGTCCCTAACTATTTGTCCAGGAACAATAACAGATTTTACAGGTAAGTGCACATGACATCAGGATTTCACAAGATTTTTCAGGCCACAGGGCAGTTATTGACAAAAGCAGTGTGTGGTTGAACTGTAGCTCAGAGGTATTGCTGTCTGCTCACTGAGCAGTGTTGTGGCACTTGCTATGTAATTATCTTGCTCCAACACAATTATTAACTCAGGATTAAACAGTTGAGGGCCACCATTATAACATTAACCAGCACTGGAGTGGGTGCTCTGTAATTTAAGTGCTTACAGGGAAGAGCTCACCACAGGGCACCTCTTAGCCCTGTGGATGTTCTGTCTGGAGTAGCTGTGGCTTCAATCCTCCTTCTCCTGAAATCAGGCTGGAAAGAGGGCTCCAGACTTCTGCATATGGGGAGTTCTGACTCAAACTTACCTTAAGACCTTACTTTTCATGGGCATTGTAACCAACCCTGTGTGAAATGCCTTTCCCACTATAAGGCAGTGAGTTGTGCAGCATCTGATAGGAGTTTCTAATGCTTCTGTGTCTGTATGAAGCACAGTAAAGCAGCTGTGAGAGACTTTGGCCATATATGATGCTGGATTTGCAGCTGATGCCATTTACCTGGACCTGAGCAAAGCCTTTGACACTGTCTCACACCACATCCTGGTCTCCAAGCTGGTGAAACATGGGTTTGATGGGTGGATAAAGAGCTGGCTTGATGGCTGCACCCAAAGAGTGGCTGTCAATGGGTCCATGTCCAAGTGGAGACCAGTGACAAGCAGAGTCCCTCAGGGATCAATCCTGGGACCAGTCATGTTCAACATCTTTGTTGGTGACATGGACAGAGGCATTGAGTGCACCCTCAGCAAGTTTGCTGATGACACCAAGCTGTGTGGTACAGCAGACATGCTGGAGGGCAGGGATGGCATCCAGAGGGACCTGGACAGGCTGGAGAGGTGGGCACAAGCCAACCTCATGAGGTTCAACAAGACCAAGTGTAAGGTCCTGCATCTGGGTCGCTGCAATCCCAAGCACAAATACAGGCTGGGCAGTGACTGGCTGGAGAGCAGCCCTGAGGAGAGGGACCCGGGGATGCTGGTGGATGAGAAGCTCAACATGAGATGGCAGTGTGCACTGCAGCGCCTCTGCTATGAGGACAGACTGAAAGAGTTGGGGCTGTTCAGGCTGGAGAAGAGGAGGCTCCAGTGGCTTTCCAGTATCTGAAGGGGGCCTACAGAATGGCTGGGGAGGAACATTTTAGCTATCAGGTAGTGACAGGACTAGGTGAAATGAAGCAAAGCTGGAGGTGGGGAGATTCAGACTGGATGTGAAAAAGAAGTTATTCAGCATGAGAGTGGTGAAAGCCTGGAACGAGTTGCCCAGGAAGGGTGGTTGGGGCCCCATCCCTGAAGGTGTTTAAGGCCAGGCTGGGTGAGGCTCTGTCCAGCCTGATCTAGGATAGAGTGTCCCATGGCAGGGGGGTTGGAACTAGATGATCCTTGTGGTCTGACTGATTATGATTTCAAATACAACCCTGTAGTTCTCCGACCCAAAATTTCTGGCTCAGGAACAGGACCCTATCTGAAGGGTTGTCCTGGAGTGAAACAGCAGCTTTTGACTATTGATGCAGCTGTCAGAGCACAGGCAAGCAGGAGGGTGGTCTTCTAAATACCATGGCTGTGCACCCTGAAGACTGATTATTTGCCAGACCCTGCCATGCTGCCCATTTATTGTATCCAGGGTGGTCTGGGACTCTTTCAGGATTTACAGCCCATGCAGCAGCTGGAGCTGTGGACAGGCTGCTCTGAGCTGTCCGGTGGGACAGGAATATCTGTGAGTAGAAGGGAGCTTCCGTCAGCCAGATGTTAGTGCTTGGAGCTTGTTATTCAGAACTGCTGATTAGTCTCTGGGGCATTCTGCCTCCTTGGTTCCTTTCTTGGTTGCTGACGTTAGCCAGAGAGCGCCTGCAGATCGCAGATGTTTGTTTTCCCATTCCTTTGTGTTTGTTTCTTCAACCTCACCAAAGCTTTTCCACTTCACCGCTGTGGCAACCTGTGGTACCTCTGCTCCTGAATGAGGGCTGAACTGAACCTGCTCCTCTGCTGTGCATATGCCTGCTTGTCAGCTGTCCCAAAAGACAGAGCACAGCAAACAGCTTCTTGCTGGTCTCTTCTTTGCTCTGGGCTTGCAAAGAAGCTCAGGAGCAGATGCACTTTGTCAAGACTCTGCACTCCATCCAGTCTGATTTCAGGGCTGCTGCTGTCGTTTCCCTCAAGGTTTCGCAGGTCTCTTATTGCTTGCAGAGAAAGACTTCATTAGAGCCTCTTGTCCTGCTCCTGCCACAGCAGGCATATTTCCAGCTGTGTGCGTAAGCACAGTGTCAAGAGTTGTTTCCATACTACTCAGCTCTGGTTTAGTGCCTGCTTCCCCTGATATAAATTACTTTGTCTGACTCATCCTCTGGAGGAATTTCTGTCTCTCCATCGACTGTAGAAGTAGCCCAGAAAATCAATGTTTGCTATGCAAGATACAGGTTAGGTACATTAAGCAGGGTGGTGCAAAGGCTACCCCAAGGGACCCATCCACCCCAGTTAAATATGGACCTGTGTATGCCCCTTTCACTCCTCTTGCTTTCCTGCACCCAATTGCTCTTGACAAATGAAGTAAAGCAGCTCTGACAGTTCCTATGGATGCTCAGGAAGGATGTGGAAGCCTCTATTTCCCAACAGCAGCAGAGGACAGCAGGTTGCCCAAGGACACCTGCATTTGCTCTTTGAAATCCAGAAGCTTTGCACAGCAGCAGTACATGCTCAGGGCTTCCAGCTGAGTCTGCAGCCAAGGAAATCCTATCTGTTTGTAAAGGCAGCTGAGCTGCAGCAGCTTATGTGAAGCATGAAGCCAAGATGTCTAGAGTGGAGGGATTTTTATGGCAACATGACTTTTATGGACATTGCCTTAGCTTTAAACATTTGCCTTTCTCAGCACAGGTTCTTCTCCAGTGTGTAAAACTTTCCCTACGTGTGATGCATTTGCTGGGGAGGAGACATGGTCTCCACTCACAGGAGATTTCCCTATTTCTCATACTTTCTTGAGAGGCAGCATTTAATGCTTTGCAATCACACTGTGACCATTCACCAATATCCATCTATGGCCTGCTGGGGTTTGCTCTGCCTCTCTCTTTCCCTATTTTGACTTAGAGGTAACAGAGAAACAAAGGATTTTTCTTATTATATGTAAAACATATTTTATTAGATATTTACTGATTGTAGTCTTTCCCTTCTCAGAAACAGAGGATGTGGGCACTGTGCATTTGCACTCTGAACCTGCTGAGGGGGTGCACAGAGGTCTGGCATTACCTTACCCACAGGAGGTTATGAATTCATTAAGCCATTAGTCAAACTTGTTTCACTGTTTCCATGGACCCTCTCATCCTCCCACAGTCTCCCACCTGTTATTCTGTACCCCTGACAGCTATGTTTAATCTAAACCTCATCTTAGACATCGATACAACACCTGCCACACCAGAGCATCAGGCACCTGTTAGGAACCCCAGGGAACTCCTGTGAGTTGTAATACATTAGACTGAAGCAAACTATTCTTAAAGCAAACATCTTAAACCAGGTTTAAATTAATATTCTGCTCATGCAAATGAATATTGTAAAGATGCATATGTTTCCTTACCAGCTGATGCTGGTTCTCAGTTTCAGCTGCATCTGGGGATAGTTTGAGTATATTGTACTTCCCTCACTGCTGAACTGCTACAGGGTGTATCCTGCCTATTTAACAGGCCCCTTGAGTTAAATGAAGTTTCTAGGAGCTGTTGTAAGACAAGGTAGAGGTCAGCTCATTCAAAAATCAATGCTGACATTTCAGTAATTAGAAACAAAGATGTAAGCTGCTGCCCTGCTCTGATCATCAGTTTCTCATTTCCCTGTGTTCCCATCAGTGAGAGGGAAGGGCACAATGCACTTTATTTCTTAGTCTTGCTAATTCTGTCCCTTTCTTGGCATTTAATTAAATTGCTGTGTGTGGGGTGGGGGGGAATGGTGACCTAATCCTATTGAAATACAAGCCAAGTAAAACAAGTTTAGATGGAGGTGCAGTCACACAGCAACTTTCAGTTGGAGAACAATCCACTGGAGTTAAGGTATATGGGAAAAGTACTTTAGGCACATCAGACCTAATTAGTTTTATAGTGGTAATAGTAATAGTAGATGGGAAAAAGCTGAGCTGGAAATTAAAGTGGATAGCAAGTTTTGGAAAGTTTGGTAGCTGTGGAAATGGAAAGTTTCTGTGCATGTTACAGGAAAAAAACCTCACTTCTTAAGAGAGACTTTTGAAGCTCATCTGAAACCGCAACCCTATCTCTGGGACAGAAATGAAGAAAAAGCAGTAACAAAATGCAAAAGTCTATTAAGCAGCCTGTCTTGTAATGTATATTTAACCCCACATTCGTTCCCAGCACCTATATTTCTTCTAGGAACAGTGAAGAGATTTTGGGGTTTTGTTGCTTGATTTCCTTTAAGCTCAGCATAGTGAAGCTGTGTGCTTTAATATTCAGTGCCATTTACCTGTAAGTTATCAACTTAATCCATACCTGCACTGTGTAATCTCCAGAAACAGGACAGAGGTATGTCAGGAATGTCTGCCACGCATCCGTGGTACCTAGAAGGAAGCAGAGCAGGTGCTCCATTGCCTTGGATTGTATTTGCAATCCCTACCTTGCAAATAGCTGTGTTGCACAGTCTGTGAGCTACCTGTTTGTGTGGTGAGCCCTGTACACCCCTTGTAAATAGAGATGGAGAGCCATAAGTAGTGTCCTGGCTTCTGTCTCTGCTTTTGCATGCTATGGAGGTGTATGCTGCCCCATGGTTTATTTCACTGGCCACTCGAGTATATTTGAGTGCAGGGAGTCAAGAGGAGGGTGACATATGGATCTCAGCAGAGGCTGTCAGGGTGCTGTTTGCACCTGGAATGGCTGTAAGACCCTCCACTTCCCCCCAGCCCTAACCCTTCTCAGAGGGTATGTCTTGCCCAGGCTTGAACTGAAAGGGATGCTGAAGTTTGGGAAGCATTAAACACAAGATATGGGGCTCGTGGGGCTGAGCACTGAGCCCAGTGCTTGGCAGCTGCAGCCAGGAGAGGAAGAGGGCTGCTGCTCCTGCTAAACCACTTAGACATGAGATTTCACTGCCTCTCCCCTCCCAGATCCACCACCACATTCCTGTGGCATCTCAGTCACAGCGCTGAGAGGAAGGGTTTGAAAGGGAACAAGGCGAAAGTGGAGTCCCTCTGCCTTAGAGCAACAGGGAAAAAAGCAGCTGTCTGGCTCTTGGCATGACTTGTTCACTGCCTGCCTGATCAGTGAGGAGAAGAAAGGGACTTGGAGATGCCCCGGAGTGAGGTCCTACCCTCTTGATTTATCTTTCAATTCCTGGAGTCCTTCTGTCTCCCACCGACTGGGCAGGGAATTTAGGGATTTACTGTCAGGACTGACTTATCTGCCCACTTGGCACAAGTGAGGTGCCTGTGGTAGGCAGCCTGGCTCGTACCCTAAACATTTTTTTTTTCCCTTTTCCTGTCTTCTTGATTAGTGTGGTTTCTATTCTTGTTAAACCATCACCTTTTTTCCTTCACAAGTGTAGGGAATAAGGTGTTGATCCCTTCTTGGCTACTGGCAGTGGCCAGTCCAGGTACTGTGGAGACACATTTCTACAGCCATCCCCAGTCTTAGCAGAGGGAAACAAGTAGAACTGCCATTAGATATCTGTATTCTCCTCTTCAGCAGCATCTCAGGCTTCAGAATTCAGAATTCAAAGGGTCTAAAGAAAGCAATTCCTTGGGACACACCCGAGGCATGGTTTTGGGGTGTATTCAGAGACCTTTCTGCAGATACCTCCAGGGCTGAGTCTTTTCACCAACCCTCAAGTGCTTTCTAATTCCCCTGTATCCTCTAAAACCACCCCCATCTTGGAACCAGAGGTGCAAGGGCTGTGAGTTTGAAGGTAAAGGGGAGGATTTTAGAATGGTTGCCTGCAGGTGAGAGTCACCAGCAATTCACACACCTTGCCATAAAGGAAGGCCTGGTTTTAAAAAGTACTTAATCAGAGGAAAGTACCTTTTTTAAAAGCCCCTGTGGTTCAGCTTAAGTTCATTATAGTTGAAAAGATTAAAAGGAATTGAACAAGTTGAGAATGTTTTTCCTTGTGAATAAGACTCTTCCCTGTGTGCAAACCATCTTCTGTGCTGAGTTGGTGTCCTGGTGGAGCTGTTGGCTCTTGAGCCTTATGTTACAGCTTGTAAACACCATTCACATTTTCCAGGTGCATGAGCCCTTCTCAGCAACTCAGAGGTACATCACAGCCAAGTATCACTCAAGAGACCTGCCAAGCTGATGTCCAAAAGCTGCCCCTGCCAGGTCTTTTGACAGTTATTGTGATGTTTTTTCCACCAAGCAGTGGTTTGATGCAGTCAGAACAAACAAGTCTGTTTTTAAAGACTTCTGATTGCCCCGGACATGGATTTGGGTGCATTTCCAGGGCAAGGCTCTCTAAACACCTGGATGAGGTCTTGAGTGACCTGATCTAGTAGGGGGTGTCCCTGCCTATGGTGGGGGGTTGGAACTGGATGATCTTTGAGGTCTTGTCCAACATAAACCATTCTATGAAAATTATCTGTATGCTGCCCTTGCAGTCTGCCCAGGTTAGTCAGTGATGCCAGCTGTGACTTGGGGTTCGAATCTGTCTGAGTCTGAGCTGGTTATCTAGGCAATGAAGGGGGTACTCAAAAGTGGTCCACCCAAGGTAGATATCTAAGGTAGGAAGGAAGTCTCCCCTTGGCCATGCCCTCTGATGACAGCTGAGAATGGTGAGACAACCTGCCTTGATTGGCTGCAACTTAGGAGTTTAAAGTGAAATTTTGCTTTTTATGAGCAATGAACTGGGGAAGAAAAGCTCCACTTACAGTGCTAGGATGCCTTGGGGTGGGTGTAGCCTGGCAGAGGATCCCTGCAGGCAGTGCTTCATAACCCAGTGAAGTCCCCATCTCAGGAGACTTGTAAGCTTTGCAGCTTACACCCTGCTGAGGCAAAAGCCACAATCGTGTTTTTCTCCATCCAGGCCTTTCATGTCTGGATGAGGTCATATGTAGTCCTAGGGTGAAATTCCAGCTCATCTCCATTAATGCCAGTGATGCTGGATTTGCCTTTTGAACCCTGATTTGGTACCTCTTAAAGGTGTGGTCCTGCAGCAAGCAGAGGTGGCTTAACCCATCACTTCTGTGACTCCACCACTTCAGCTGACACGATGGGTTTAGCAGTGCTGACAGGGGCTCTTCCTCGCTTTATCAGGAGTGTTAGTCTTGTCTGAAAAGTCCCAGTAACTGGAGGTTAAGTTGCTCCACTCCAAACCAAACAGCCTCTGCTGCTGAGACTTCTCCTGCTATCCTTTGTCACACCATCCATCTTTCCATCCAACATGCTTGCTCCCATGTACCCTGCTGAACAAAAGGAGAAAGTGATGCTCAGAATGTGAAATGTGACCATAGCAAGGATGGGCTTCAAGAAGATGTCCCAGGTCAGGAGAGGTGAAGATCATGCACATGGACTGTATTGTGTCTTTAGCAGCTTCCCCAGAGGACAGAGACCTTTCTCTTGCTAAGAGGGCTGGGGAAATGAATAATGATGGAGTTAAAGGAAAAATAAAGAGCTATGTTTGTCTCCTGAGCCTCCTGAAAGAGAGTTCATGAATTTTTTGCTCTTCTGTGGTACACATTTTGTGCTCTGTAAGGTTCTGGCTTTGCAAGTTTGACATGGTTTGAACAGTAGTAAAGCATGGAGCAGTAAGTCAGTGTGCAGCAGATGAAGACAGACTGTACCTTTTCTGAGGAGCAGATTTATAGTAGGGAAAGGTAAGAGGAGAGCAACGTGGGTATGTGATGAGTTTACTGGAAAGCAGTGCAGAGGAGGCTCTGCAGCACAGCAGGAGCTATGCTTCCCAGCCTGCAGTGCTTGGGCTGTTTCCAGTCTCATTTCTTCCACCAAATGCTTCCAATAGATTATGTTGTGGCAATGCTGGGTCTGCAATGCTGAGGGAGTATCCTGGCTAGAACACTGCTCCAGTTAGCAGTATGGGTCAGGAGGAAGATTTGAGGACAAGAAACTGAAGTGATCCATGTTCATTTCTTCTAAATCCACACACAGACACCAGGTCTTGCTGTCATGCATTTAAAGATGCTCTTGCAGTTATCTCACCTGATAACACTCTATATCTAAATGTCCAAAAACACTGCCTGTGTGAAAGACATTTTAAAGAGATATGACATGAAAGGCTTTCAGGTAATGGGGCTCCAGTGCTTTTTAGCAGTTCTGCCCACAGGGAACGTGCATGAGGAGCTACCTAGACCTCAGCTTCCCTCCCTTTGGTAGCTGAAGGGCAAGACTTGGGTGCCACTGCTGGGTTTTTAGTGGCTTGAGCTCTGTAATGCTGACTTCATCCATTTATAGACATTTTGTGGTGGATGATCACTACCATCGTGCTTTTATCCACGAGGCATTTCCTAGCCACCACCCCATTCAAATGAAGCTTATAGAAAGCTGACATGTCTGTCAGTCAAGCAAATATGTATATATGTCAATTTGGGGTGTTTGGTAAAGGCCTCACATGCCCATACCCCAAAAAATCAGATTGATTTGCCACAATGTTAATTTGTTTGGCAGATGAATAGATCTTGTAAGTCATCTAGAGGTGGTGAAATGTAAAACTGAGTGTATTTTTTGCAGGATGCTTCAGATCAATATATTTAATTTGTAGTTTCACAGCTGTAGGTTGTCTGGGATGAATCCTAAGGAATGATTACATCCTCTGATAGTACTCTAGGCTTGATTTTAACCACTGCTGAGGATGCTTTGCTAACAAAACTGTGGGACAAGCAGACATGCAGACAGAGCTCTCAAGAGCAAACAACTTGTCTGAACTGTGGGTCAGTAGAGAATGTAACTTTTGAAGGAAACAAAAAACTCCACCTATTTTCTGGAGGAGCCATATTCTGATCCATTCCCCAGGTCTGTGTGCGTGTATGACATGCTAGGTGTAGCATTTCAGAGCAGCTGCTTAGCTGTCTGCTGCTGATACCTCATGTAAATAGAAGCTGTCAGCTGTCCATCATTTCCTGTCCATCAGTGGCAACAAGTGGAATTGTCTTCTCAGTGACTTAGAATCATAGAATCAGTCAGGGTTGGAAGGGTCCACAAGGATCATCTAGTTCCAAACCCTACCCTAGATTAGGCTGGCCAGAGCCTCATCCAGCCTGGCCTTAAACACATCTAGGGATGTGGCCCCAACCACCCCCCAAGGCAACCGGTTCCAGGGTCTCACCACTCTCATGGTGAAGAATTTCCTCCTCATGTCCAGTCTGAATCTCCCCACCTCCAGCTTTGCTCCATTCCCCCTAGTCCTGTCACTACCTAATAGCCTAAAATGTCCCTCCCCATCTTTTATTGTAGGCCTCCTTCCAGTATCTGACTTGCCTTGCTGAATGGAGATTTCATTGTTCCTTAAACATTGCATAATGTGCCTGTCCCCTTTCTCTAGTGTACTTGTCATGGCAAGCTGGGATGAGGAATGGAAAGCCAGTCCCAGAAAGAAAATCCAGCTTTCTGTAGCTTTTAGCAATGCCTTTGGACTAAGGTCTGATCTCGATGGTCACTAGTCCAAACTGTGCACATTTATGGATACATGAGACCACGTAAAAATGGGTGTGAGATTCTTGCCTGTTGATACTCCACCTGAACAACTGCAGGGATATCTCATCATGCTGTACACATGAAGTATTTAAGTAGCAACATGGACCAAGCGTTGGTTAACTTCTCACCTCTTTGTCCAGCAGCTGAGTTAGTTATAAAGATAGTGCTGAGTTCCAGGCTGTCACGGTTACAAAGTTATAGCACCGACTTAGAAACAGTTTGATTGCACCCGTGCGAAATGCAGCGCTGGCAGCAACAGCAAGGGTAGGAACAGCATTCACATTTAAACATCATCCTCTGTGCAGAGCCCTGTGAAAAACGCTGTTGGTAAGCAGCCTGTGAGAATGTGAGGGGACTCCACATTGTTGTTTTTCCCCATGCAGAAAGAGCATAGAGGTTGTTTGTTTTTTTTTTTTCAGCAGGTAGTCCTGAGATTGCAGGCAGACATCCAGTCATGAAGCTGGGCTCTTCCAATCACCTACCCTGTTGGCCAACAAAGCTGTCCCTGTCCAGCATTACCTCAGTTTTTTTTATAACTGTGTTGTTCCAGTTGTCTCTCTGAGTATCTCCACTTAATGGAATAGAATCAGCCAGGTTCAAGAGACCTTCAAGATCATCCAGTCCAACCTATCACCCAGCCCTATCCAATCAACTAGATCCTGGCACTTAGTGCTCCATCCAGTTCTTTCTTGGACACCTCCAGGGACAGTGACTCCACCACCTCCCTGGGCAGCCCGTTCCAATGGCAAATCACTCTCTCTGTGAAGAACTTTCTCCTAATATACCCCAGCACAACTTGAGACTGTGTCCTTTTGTTCTGTTGATGGTTGCAGCAACATAAGCAGTAAACAGAGGGCTTCAAACTGGAAAGTGAGGAGCTGGAAGAGGGAACAGTGCAAGAAAATGAGTTGGCTAGCTTTCTGGTGGTGTTTGAGAGGTATCTGAAAGGGTCTGTAGAACTGGACTACCTCTGCTGTTAGAGGAGAACCAACCTCAAAAGATTTAGGAGTGTCTCTGGGCTGAGGCTAATGCCACTCCTGATGTCTGCCTGTGCTGGGTTAAGCCCCCCTGGAGTAGGGAGGTGGACTGGAAACCTGAGTCCAGGTGGGCAGGGAGACCTGGCCACCCCTGGGGGGAGGACACCCCTCACCCTGCTCAAAATTTATTCCGCTCCCACTTCCTGTCCACAACCCTATTCAAGAGGCAGTCAACTTCCTGCTCTCTCTCTCTAGGTCCTGCCTTTGCCTCTGCTTGCTGCTGCTCCTGTTAACCTTGTGGCCAGAACTGCTGCCTCCTGTTGGGGCCTCCATCCAAGCAAAACCCATTTCAGTCTGGGCAGCCCACTACCATCCAGCCTGTTTATATATATATGTCTATATTCCCTTATAGTTCTGTAACCTTCCTTTTGCTTAAATAACTTTTATTTTCTGTTGAAATTACCTTTTATCTTCCAAAGCAGTGCAAGGCTGTTCTTCTGCCTAATTTTCCCATATAGGGAGAAGGGAGATATAAGCCCAATGCAACAGAATTTAGGATGTTATGGGCTCCAGGAAAGCTTAAATGGCAACACTGCTATCAGATAGTGCCATTTCCCCACCAGCCAGCCCAGATGAGTGAGACATGGTTGGGTTTTTCGCAAGCACACAGCAAAGCTGCCTGAATTGTTTGCTCCTCTTCATTGGACTGTCATATGCCATGCCTAGCACTGCATCCATGGAAAATTCAAGAAATCTCTCATGAAGCAGAGTTTCCACCTCCTGTCTTCCCAACAAACTTCTTTTCCTAACTCCGTGCTCTCCTTTGTGGGGATTTAAAGTCAAGAGGTGTTATGCTTCAGGTTTTGCAAGGGTTTGGCAAAGGTAAAAGCCAAGATGTGCTGGCCATTCTCAAATAGCAGTTGGAATGAGCTGTGATCGAAACCAAATTCCCTCCTCTTCAGTGCAATTTCTGGACCTCTCTCTGTGAGCTCCTAGTGAGATGATGGCCAGGGCAAGCATTTGCCTTTTAGCAAAGCCCTGCAGTGCTTTCAGACAAGAAATGAGCTTATGGGGACCGGAAGCAGTTCCTGCATTTGTGTTAACTGGCCTTGGTTTTTGACTGCTGGGGATTTCCAAAGCAAATGAAATGTTATTCATCAAAGCAACTTTCCTTTCCTGCTTTCAGTTGTTGAAAATACTACAAAGGAAGATGGAAAGAAACATGTAATCCTTCATCACCATGCTGAGGATGTACTTGTTTATTTAGATTCCCTGTCTGTTCCAAACGTTCTGCCAGAGAAAGCCCATTCAGGCTCCAGGAGTGCTTGACACATTTTAAAAAAATAAAATCTAGATGTATATTGGAGATAAATCCATCAGAATATACTGACTTGCCTCACAGTGCACCAGTGCAGCACTAACATCAAGCCCCACCAGTATAATAAAGTATCTCAGAATGCTTTTTATAGGGGAAAAAAAATGGAGGAGGTGCATCACCCTGGGCGGAAATGGGTTTAAATAGTGGCTTCTCCAGATCAGAAACTTTTTGATGGGACTGTCCTTAATCCCCAGCCACCTCCTCTTTTTCTCTCTGGAAAATGTTGCTCATGTAGAAAACAGGGAACTTGATGCCTTTGTAGTCAATGAAATGAGATAGTTGTGTTCAGAGGGTGATTCTTCCCACCAACCTAGGAGATGGAGATCAGCCTCTCTAAGGGTGTCTCTCCCTGCACATACTACAGGGGAAACTGATTGAGAGGAGCCCAGACTGGAATCTCCCTTTCAGCTGCTTAAGAGAAGACAGCTGAATCCTGGCCCAGGTGACACTGGGCATAAGGATCACAACTTCTTGGCACTGAAACGAGTCAGCAGCCTTTGTAACTGCTGTTTGTCATCCCATACCTATTGCTGCATCTACAAAGAGAATGCCATGTTTATGGTCTCCTATTTCTGACTTGCTATCTCACACAGCTGAGATGAGGAAGGCCCAGAGGGAGTAAAGAAAGGGCAACTGTCCAACAGATGTTTTGAATTTGGACTGTCATCCAATGATCTGCAAGCTGCTTTTCCAATGATGTCTTGGGAGCAGCACCTTTGAAGCCAGGCCCTTTCTCCCTTTTTCCCTTTTCCCTTCCCAGCAGACATGAGTGGACATCAAGAGCTGGAAGTCTCTACTGGGGACAATACTGCAATAACTTAGTTGTGGATAGACTGGGAGGGACATTTTTCAGTCAGTGCTCTCCTCCTCCCTCCAAATCACTTCTGTTAAACTTATGGGATCTTGAATGCTCCTAGAGTCTGCTGAGATTTTACCCTTTAGGATTCCATCTAAAAGAAGACAGATAGTGACATTTAACATAATTCAGTTCCTGAAAAAGCAAACCAAATCAGTTCTGTGTTTTGCAGGTGGTGTTGACATGAAAAGCAAAGGGCAGGCTCATGTCAAAATCTGGGTTTTGTGAAGGGCTGCTGAGCTGAAGCAAATGTAGATGATTTCGCCGCTTGGCTTGAACTCCAGTTTCATACCAGAAAGAGGGCAACCTTCCTTCATAAATTCAATGTAACTTCAGTGAGCTGGACGGGTCTGTAAAAAACAGTTCATAAAAGTAATTGTGAATCATTAACATCGTTAAAGTCTATAATTTTTGGGTCTTATACAGAAGTGAAAGAGGGGACATTATGAAAAAAGGCATAAAACCCCAATAAAAGAAAGCCTGCTGCTTTTTAAGAGTGGTGAGGTGTTTCGAGGAACATCTGAATTTAACACTTGCTTTCGTAAGTTCTTGTGTGAAGCTCACCTATTCCTATTTTGTTTATGCTGTCCCTTAGCTCATGTGCTCTTCAGTCCAGAGAGCCCTGTTTGAAGAGGAGGACAGAGTGAAGAAGCTGCAGCAGAAAGTGGCAATGCTGGAAAAGCGCAACAAGCAGCTGCGAGATCGGGTGAAGAAAGTCAAGAGGTCTCTCCGGCAAGCCAGGAAAAACACCAGGCACATGGAGCAGATGAATCGAAAGCTCAGTGAGAAACTTTCCTCTGCAGGAGGTCAGGTCCCCTACATTAACTCTTTGAAGCAGGAGAACTCTCATGCTGCTTACCTTAAAGTATAATGCAAGAGTAAGTGCTCAGGCCAACGGTAACAGTGAGTTTTGCCTGCATTAGGTCAGGATCTGGCTCTCACACCTTGTCTACACTGTGCTTCAAATCTTGCATGGAAAATGAATCTGAACTTGCTTTAAACACACTGCCAGATTAAACAGAAAGGCAAGCTGTATTTGGCTGGGTGTTGGAGACACAGCCAAAAGCCATATATCCTCACTGTCCTTGGTGGATATAGGGCCAGATGATAATCTGTGTGCTTCTCTGCCCTCACTGCCCTCCACCTCCATCATCGGTTTTAGGTTGTCTTTGATGAAAGTGCTGGTTCAGCTGCATGGGCCACTACAGGCACTTGATACAGGAGCTCATCTTGGAAAGATGTGGTGCCAGTTTACCTCCACGTGGGCTGGGTGAACCAGGTTGGGGGATGTATGAAGATGGATGTTGTAGGAAGGATGCAGGCATGAGTGTTCTTTGCTCTATCACGGTTGATTTTTGTTTTGTTATCACCTGCAAGCTCTCCACCTCCCTTAAGATTGATTAAAGTCTGCATCCAGTGTCTGAACAAAGACTACATCCAGGACACTGTCAGTTTGGACCCCTCTTCCAAATGAAGTACAGGCACGCTCAAATTGTCTTAAGATTGATCCTAAATATACTAAATAAAATACCTAATATTTTTTAATTTTCCCATGAAGTGCCTCAGTGGTCTCAGTAACTCTCTCAGGTGCCTTCATCATTGCCCAGCCAAGAGAGTTTGAAACCCTATCACTTTGGAACTCTACTTAGGCCCTAATCTACTAGCAGTCAGGAGTGGATGTAGCCTTACTGTTTAGTGGGTGCTGGATCAGGCCCAGCAGACACTTTCAAATCCGCTTTTCAAGCAGGTTTAATTCACAGTGTGGATAAGGCTTCAAGTTTTGTAATCACTATCTGAGGTATAATGGAGGTTGCTGGGCAGCCTCACATAGTCACACTTGGACACTGTAGAAACCACATCAATACCTACAGGGCATTAAAAATTAAGGTAGCTTATATATGTATATATTTTTAAATCCTACAGAAAATATTTTTATTATACATTTGATACAGTCTGATTGCTTAAAGTATGAAGTTAAATCCTGTTATTTGGTGATCTCATTAAAAGACAATTCCATTGTGTCCCTCATTTGACATTTACAAACTGACTTCTGCTCAAGCAGCAGCACAGGTTAAGGCATCTGTATCCATGCCTGATAATGTTTTTGGTTACGTTAATGTACCAGAGCATGAATTGGGGGCTTTGGTACTCAACAAACCATCCTTCATAACAGGACACAGTAAGGAGATAAAGAAAGAAGAGGATGTGTGTGTGTCATCCCTTTTGGCAATAGAGCAGGTCTATTTCAATAGGGCTAACCTGACCCTTGCCCAGCACTTGGCAATCCATGAGGGTTAAACCTGATGTGTACAAGGTGGACTGATCCAGATGATTGTTCACATAGAAGTGAGGTCCCTCAGAAATAACAGTGAGCAAAACTCCACTCTGCCTCTAACTCTCCACAATTTATCAGATCAGAGCATGGTCTCCATGCTGTGTCTCAGCACTCAGAGTATATCCAGGCTAGAGCCCTGTTGGACCACGCTTTAGCTATCCCTGTACTAGGAAAAGCCCGTATCAGCTTTCAGCCACCAGCTGCAGTCCAAGATGAACTCCAAAGTTAAACCTTCTGTTGGCTTCTAGGATGCTGCTGAGTTGAATTACCTTCCAGTTTAGCTCCTTTTGGAAACAGCTCTTTTTTTTCCCCCCCTTATTGAAATAATATTGGTAATTCTTAAGATTGAGTCCATGAGCTGCACTGGTTTCAAAAGGCTTTGCCTACCAAATCAGCACAATTTGAGTTGTTTTCTGCTGTAGTCAGCAACGCTGTTTCCTGAGAATTACTACACACCTAAGGCTTCCCTAGAAGCCATCAAGAGATTATCAAAACTCTAAAACTTCCATCCATAGGAAAGTAACCAATTCTCTTTTTTT
>VWZI01009977.1:371878-411825 GCA_013396835.1 Psilopogon haemacephalus
TTGTGTTCTACTTTTTTATTAATAAAAATATTCCCTCTAGTATTCTGTCATGTTTTATAAATGTATGTATTAAGTGGGGAAAGTAATAATTTAGCTACACCTTTGCTATTTTTGCAAATTTTCCAAACATGGTGTTGAAAATCTTTTTTTTTTTTTTTTTTTTCTTTTGGCTGATAGTTTTGTCTCTTGATGAAAAGATTGGAATTTTCTTCCTATTTCACCCCATTCTCTAGCTTAAAAACAAAACAGAACAAAACCATGTACTGCTTTGTTCTCCGTGTCAGGGTTGTGAGAATTTTGTTGCTTTGCTGAGAAAACAGAAGGAAAACAGCCACATGCCAAATTCAAATGTAATCCAAAAGCCTCCCCCCTGGGTACAAATCCAAAGAAGGTTGGTTCTTTCCATTCCTTCTCGATTGTGATAATGACCTAGTGGTCAGAGCAGATCACAAATTAACCTTCTCACTGAGTAAGGGAAGATGCAAAGCCCAAATAGGGAGGAGAGGGGGAGGGAAGGAGAGAGGAAGGGGAAAGGAGAGAAGGGGAAGGGAGCCATTCTATGATTCTGTGGTTCTATGAAAATCTGTGACTCTCCACTTTTCACCACCACCACATATCTGTGTAACTACTTAAACATTTGCAAGGTTTGCGCATCTTACCAGAGCTGAAATGGATACTTCAGACGTCCTTAAGACTTTTCAAGAGGATTTTCTGGGTTTTTGAAAGTGGATAATTATGAAGTGTATTAAAGCAGTCATATTATTTTCTCTTAAATCCCAAGCATCGTCCTGCTGTAACAACCATAGCTGGGTAGCTTGGGGTGAGCCATATAGTAAAGGAGGCTTTATGGAGGGCTGCAGCACCTCTCCTATGAGGACAGACTGAAAGAGTTGGGGCTGTGCAGTCTGGAGGAGAGGAGGCTCCAAGAGGACCTTATTGTGGCCTTCCAGTATCTGAAGGGGGCCTACAAAAAGGCTGGGGAGGGACTTTTTAGGCTGTCAGGTAGTGACAGGACTAGGAGGAATGGAGCAAAGCTGGAGGTAGGCAGATTCAGATTGGATGTGAGGAGGAAGTTGTTCAGCATGAGAGTGGTGAGACCCTGGAATGGGTTGCCCAGGGAGGTGGTTGGGGCCCCATCCCTGGGGGTGTTTAAGGCAAGGCTGGATGAGGCTCTGTCCAGCCTAATCTAGGGCAGGGTGTCCCTGCCCATGGCAGGGAAGGTTGGAATTAGATGATCCTTGTGATCCCTTCCAACCCTGACTGATTCTGATTCTATGACAATGTTAGGCGCTTTTTTTTTTTTTCCTCTTCTCTTCTGAATACCAAAAAGCATTGAGAAGAGAACAAGTTCCATATGTTTGAACAATAATTTAAGGGCATAGCAGTGTTGTTCTGTTTGAGTTTTAGCAGAAGGAGTTTTTGGAACAGAACACCACATCAGTGTTCTGGAGTTGTATCAGTAAAGCCCATTTCTAATACACAAAGCTTCTCTCCAAGCTAGGTAATCTCTTATTAATGAGGCAAAGGAACACAAATTAATTTCTAAAAGTAGGAGCAAAACCATAAAGGGAGAACTGTGGAAAGCAGATAAAACTGACAGGATATGTCATTTGTTCTTATAATAAATCCAAGTAATTGCAAGGAAATGTCATTTTCCTCCCCATTTAACCCCAATTATTTTCATTTAATCACAGAAACGTTGCTGTTTTCCCTCCAAACGAAACCACTCTGCATGTGAAACATCATTTCCAACATGTGCTTGGGTTTAGGCATGTTCCTAATCCCCTAGAACAAACACAGAGAGCAGGACAGTGTGTTCCAGCATACGTGGCACTGCTAGGAGGGTTTATTGGCTCCAGTTACATCAGCTGTGCAGGAAACCAGGAAAAGTCATCCCAACAGGGATTTCCCAGGTGGCATCAGAGCTCATGCCTGGGGCTGCAGGCACAACACAGATAGAGTGGAGCAGGAGTGATGCTGTGTTACTGAGGAATCAGAGTGAGTCAAGATTTCATGCACATGACACCAAGTTGGGCAGCAGTGTTGGCCTACATGAGAGTAGAAAGACTCTGCAGAAGGATCTGGAGAGGCTGGATCCATGGGCTGAGACCACCTGCATAAGGTTCAACAAGGCCTTTTTTTAACTGAAGATTTTTGCAAAGAAGGAAACACTTCTCAGAACGAGGTAGTGCAATGTGAAAATATAATCAGCGATGTGACATTTTATTTGGTGGACTCTGGCTTTGGAGTCATGACAAAATTGGCAGAAGTCCCTTCATGTCCCTTATAGCCCCCAGGGTGGGGCGGGGGGGTAAAATCAGGAGGAAGACTTTGAGATGCTTTGGGTTTACAATGTACACAGGCTCAGCAAAGCCTTCACAGTACTTCATGGTTGAAAGAGCAGTGAATGGCCTTAATCAGCCTTCTTCAGCCTATCTTGGGTCTTCATCCCAACTGGACAGTCAAGCTGCCAAAGACAACAGCACAGGCAGCCTATGCCAGAGCAGATAAAAGCAGATTTTTTTCATTGTGTCTCCAGCTCCAGGGTGCCTCCACAGTGCCCTGGGACTGGATCATATGCTGGGGGATACTCTGGTTTGTGTGTGCAGGGAGATGCCACAAGAACAATAAGCTTAGAAAGAAGATGAGGAGTAGCAATAGGGGAGACATAGGAGACCAGAATGGTCTTACAGAGGTGACTACCTGTACCTAGATGGTACTCTTGGAAAAGGGAGATGTGCCTTCCAACCCCTGCCATTCTGTGATTTGCTATGCACTATCCATCAAGGGTCTGTGTAAGGGAGCCCAAAGATCCCCACTGGTGAGGACTCAGTTGTGTCATAGACATCTCAGTGAGGTGAAAAGAGGCATCGGCTTGTTAAAATCCACACCTACAGAGGACCAATGTGTGACAAGTGCCTGGGGATGCTGCTGGTAGCTCAATGCAGAGATTGAACAGGAGAAGCCAGAGCATTCAACCTGCTTTCTCCAAGCTCATCAAAGTTCCTGTTTCTCTGGACAAGTGTTCAAACACCAGGCATGACTGTCTTTGCAAAGCTTGACTTTGAATTATTGAGAAAAGAGAGTAGCTTGAACAAGAATAAACCCAAGGTGCTGTACTAGTAGCACAAGTTTACCAAAAGTGAGGAAAATCCTCTAACCACGAGCTGGACAGAGCTTTGGCCTCAGCTGCGGCTGTGCCCAGAAACCAGCCCACAAATAGTACCAGAAAACCACAGATTAGCTCAGGCATGTGGATATGTGACTTCCATGCCACCTGACTCATCCAGCATGCAAGGAACGCAGTCAGATCCATCAGGCTGGACTGCAGCTGTCCATATTGACATGCCCCCTTGAATTCTCCAAACCCTTTGGTGCCAGGGTTCAGAGTGAGTTTTGTCTTTCCATGTTTTATTGGGAAATTTATTGTGTAGGAGCTACAGCTCTGCTTTCAACTACCTAGAACTGGGACCACATCAGAAACAAATGAAAATTTTCCTACAAATATGAATATTTCTGAATATCAGACAGATGTCTACTGACTGTACCCTCTGAAAGTCAAATTTATCAGCATCCTGCACTCCTAGCACACAGCAGAGCAAACTTCCCAGAAACTGGCCACTTAATGAACATAAGAAAGTCAAAAGCATCCCATCATACACACTACAATAGACAAGCCCTGAAAGCAGGAGGAATAAAGCAGCCAGGGCCAGTCTGGGAGAATGGAATCTGCGTCAAGTGAACTTCTTTCTTTCCACAAGAAAGTTCTCTGTGGGTTTTGCAGCTGGAATTTCCATGGCAGCAGCTCACAAATTTGATAACTTCCCAGTTGCTGCCATGTCCTTCTGTGGTACCCTGCCACTACCCTTCCTGTGGGTAGAATCAGCTCTGCTAACATCAGCCCAAACTATGCACTCTACCTTGTGAGGGCAGAGATGCATCACTATGTACAGACATTGTTTCTCCTCACATTGCTTTTCATGTATTGGGCTGACTTGATAGAACCATAGAATGGTTTAGGCTGGAAGAAACCTTAAAGATGATCCAGTTCCAACCCCCCGCCATAGGCAGGGACACCTCCCACTAGATCAGGACGCTCAAGACCTCATCCAGCCTGGCCCTGAGCACAGGGAAGGGAGCAGACACAACCTCCCTGGGCAACCTTTTCCAGTGCCTCACCACCCTCACTGTGAAGAACTCCTCCTAATATCCTGTTCAAATCTCCCCTCCGCCAATTTGAACCCATTCCCTCTCGTCCTGTCATTACAAGACTTTGTGAACAGTCCCTCCCCAGCCCTCCTGTAGGCCCCCCTCAGATTCTGGAAGGCTACTAGAAGGTCTCCTCAAAGCCTTCTCCTTTCCAAGCTGAAAAGCCCCAACTCCCTCAGCCTGTCCTCATAGCAGAGGTGCTCCAGACCTCTGATCATTTTTGTGGCCCTCCTCTGGACTCTCTCCAACAGTTCCATGTCCTTCTTGTGCTGGGGGCTCCAGAACTGCACACAGTACTCCAGATGGGGTCTGACAAGAGCAGAGTAAAGGGGGAGAATCACCTCCCTTGCTCTGCTGGCCACACTGCTCTTAATGCAGCCCAGGACACAGTTGCCGTCTGGGCTGCATGTGCATACTGCAGGCTCATTTTGAGCTTCTCATCTACCCAGACCCCCAGGTCCTTTTCTTCAGAGCTGCTCTCCAGCCACTCACCACCCAGCCTGGATTTGTGCTTGGGATTGCAGCGACCCAGGTGCAGGACCTTACACTTGGCCTTGTTGAATTTCATGAGGTTAGCCTGGGCCCACCTCTGCAGCCTGTCCAGGTCCCTCTGGATGCCATCCCTGCCCTCCAGCAAGTCAACTGTGCCACACAGCTTGGTGTCATCTGCAAACTTGCTGAGGGTGCACTCGATTCCTCTGTCCATGTCACTGACAAAGATGTTAAACAGCACTGGTCCCAGCACTGACCCCTGAGGGACGCCACTTGTCACTGGTCTGCAGGTGGACATTGTGCCCTTGATCACCACTCTCTGTGTGCAACCATCCAGCCAATTCCTTATCCAGCGATAAGGAAATCACTCAAGACCACCCTGTCAGTGTGTTGCTTGGTGTCCTCTCTCACCAGGGGAGGGGGATAATTAGTGTGTCCTCCTCTTCTTGGTCACTAGACATTTTTGTATTTGAATTTGCTTGGCCCTGTTCCCCTCAGCTTTGGCTCTGGCTGTGTCTCTGTTACCTGAGGAGATCTGAAGTTGACTGACTCATGAGAGGTCAGGTCAAGTCCTTCAAATTTGTGCAAATGCCCATTTTCACCTGCAGCTCCTCCATCCAAACACAGCAGGTTGATGGCTTGATCTTTGGAGGGAACAAGCAGGCACTGTGATGAGGTGTGCCCACCTTCAGCACCCAGCTCTCCACTTCGTGTGCAGATTATGGACCCACTTCTCCTGTCACATTAGGTAGAAGCAGCAATGGCATCAAGTCACTGCTGACAGTGCAGGCAAGATTATTTTTGTTAATGCAGGTTACAACTGCATTCTTGCATTAGTGTGAAGTAAAGCTCAGCACCAAGAGGTGACCTTTTCTCACTCCAGATCCTTCAAAAATGCCCATCTCACCTGAAGCCCTTGGCAAAGACCTTCTCTGGGAGAGACAACCTCTATCATACATGTGTTTGTACCAGTAGATAGCCAGGAGCTGCCTAGCTCCAACTGTAGCTGCAGGCAAAGCGCCAGTATGGACAGCAATGAACAAGTGATTATTTCTGTGTGGGAGTGACCCTGGCAAGCTCACTGCTGTCCTTGAGGCATTGCTTTCAGGTGGTAATTTGACAGTGTGGTCAAGAGTAGAGGTGAGCTCAACCCATCAATGTCAGCATCCAGAGCACACAAAGTAGTCTGGTTCCCTTTTTCCATTTCTAATTCCCCTTGCATACTCCTGGAATCTTTATTTCAAGGAAGGCAGTCAAAAGAAAATCCAAACCCACAGGGTTTTGGAAGGCCACCAGCTGCTGAAGTGCAGCCCATAGTTCCCACAGCCTGGGAACAAATGCAACAAAACACTTCACCTTTCCACTGACTACACTGAGTTCTGAAAATGCTTACAATACTTTAAGCAAGGCTTTGCACAGTCTCCTTCCACTTCAAGTCAAGCAAAGGCACCAAGGCACACACAGATACCTTAATTCATGAGTCAATTCTGCATAGGAAAGTCCAAGGATCCTTGACTTTTGGCCCCTATTTCAGTTCCCAGACTGTCAGCTGCCCAGGTGGGGCAAGGAGAGTAGATGCCAGCTCATCAATGAGGGGATGCAGCTCCTTGCAGAGGATGGGCTGAAGCAGCCTGCAGTAGGTGCCAAAATTTGGATTGCTCATTCAGATGGGAACACACTTGGCTGAACAAAAGGGATAGGGAAATGTACTCTTGGCTAGAGAAAAGCTCAGGGAAGTCTCTTTTGTTTCTCAGTAGCAAGAGCTTTTTTTTTTTTACAGCCTTAGACTACTGAAAGTCTTTACACAGTCCCCAAATACAATTCAGGTCCTTCCCAGGGACTGCCATAATTTGGCACTTCTGATACACTCAGACTTCCTGGCAGGAAGCAAACTGAAGAATCCTACATGACAGGAACCATGAGGACATTATCCCTTTGCTCTGATCGTGCATAGAGGATGACATTTGCTTGGGCTGGAAACCCATTGTTTTTTCTCAGTGTTTCCCTACAGAGCAGGCATGTTTCTTGGAGAGCAGAGATGATTTTTGACATTTCATTTTCCCCTATTCTGTTTATGCTAACAGATAAGCCATAATTCAAATCAGAATTTTTATAGGACTACATCAAATCCTTTCCCTGAAATTTGCAAGTATCTGCCCTCTCAACTGCTCTGCTCCTCCAGCCCATATAAACACCACACAGACTCCAAAGGAAGAGTTTGCTTCTGCCAGGACTATGCCTGGCTCAGTCAGGGCTGGAGCCTACACACTCAGGAATTTTCTCTCCACCCACAGCATCCATGACAGCCCTGAACCTGCAGCTGGAAGCAGGTCTTTAAAGTGCTGATTGCTCAGTAAGGCAAATCTGCTATGTGGGTATGACACCTCAGGCAGAAAAAGGGCATGAAAGGCAGTTATTCCATTAGCTTCCCACAGAGCAATGAGGGAGCCTGGGGGTTGTCTCACAAATTCATAGAGTAGGAGGGGAGCTGCTGCCTGTTGAAAAGTACTTCAGGTAATTCATAGAATCATAGAACCATGGAATGGGTTGGGTGGGACCTTAAAGATCACCTAGTTCCAACTCTCCTCTTCTGCCATGGACACTGACACCTTCCACTAGATTGGGTTGCTCAAAGCCCCATCCAACTTGTCCTTAAACATTTCAAGGGAGTGAGTATTCAAATCCTCTCTGGTTAATCTGTTCCAGTGCCCCACCACAGTAAAGAATTTCCTCCTTATATCTAATTTAAATCTATCCTCTTTCAGTCTGAACCTGTTACCCCTCACCCTGATAGGTCCTGATAACGAATCCTTCCCCATCAGGGTCCTGTAAGTACCAGATGGCTGCAGTAAGGTCTCCCCAGAGCTTTCTTTTCTCTGGATTGAACAACCCCAATTCTTTCTGCCTGTCCTCATAAGAAAGGTGCTCCAGACCTGCTCATTTTCATGGCCCTCTTCTGGACCTGCTCCAACAGGTCATCTTTCTTGTGCTGAGGACTCCAATGCTGGACGCAGTACTCCAGGCAGGGTTTCATGAGAGCAGACTACAGGGGAACAATTACCTTCCTCAATCTGCTGGCCATGCTTCTTTTAACCCTCACAGCTCAGTTTCTTAACCTCTTCCTCGCCCAGGAGGCAAACATGGATCTGATGGGCAGAGACACTCCCATAGGGTTGATGGTAGCTTGGGAAGAGGAGAGAGGGCACACAGCTGGAACAGCAAAGAGGGGAGGAGGAAAGTGCAGAGTAATAGATTGCCCCAACCACTTATTTATGTCTCAGATGACATTTCTGTTCCACTTCCTCCTCCCAGAGAAAAGCAGAGAGCCCCCAAGGCAAAAGGGTTTTATTTGACCTGTCATACCAGTAAAACCCAGCCAAAGACAGGAGAGGATGAGATGCCTGATCTTCACTCGCTAAGCACCAACACATCACTACACTGCAAACACATCAGTTTTTGTTCCCATACATTTCCATGGGAATGGGGCAACTTTTTTTTTCATTTCTTGTATTTCTTTAATTATTATTTTCTGAAATAGCTGGAGACTTGGCCCCAAGAGATAAGGAAAAGGAAATGTCACAGGCTGTCATCAATAAATAATTTTTCCCATTTCTTGATGCCAGGAAAAGCAGCTCTTGCTGGAGGAAAAGAGATCATGGGTTATGAGCTCTTTGAATTGTTTGTTTCAGAGATGTTAGAAATTGGAATACACACCAGTGGATATAGTGTGTTAGTTGGAAGCTGGCAGCAAGAAAAGCCTTTTCTGCAATAAAAGAAAACATTTCCTACCCTGATCTCTTCTCTTGTGTATAGGTGCTTCAGGCATGTTCTAGGCTTACAATCTGTTCTTCTTCATATACACCAAACAAGGGCTCAATTTTGGTCCCCAGGAACACAAGATGAAGTGCTAATTCCTGCCTCAAGAAACTGATCTTATAATTGTGGATGCAACCAGTACAGCTTGACAGGAGAACAGGACAACTGTGATTTTTTACCACACTTTCAGTAGCTATGTTTACACTGTTCAGGTCGAGAGGTTCCATTCTGGTGCTGCTCATGGTAATAATACTTTCCAAACTGTCAACCATCTCTGTATCTGTCTGCAACTGAAAAATATTTTTCTCTAAATATTTTTGCTGTTTTTTCCTACTGTAACCATCTTTGTAGCAAAGAGCTGAAGTCTGATGGGGACGTTTTAAAATCAAGTCTATTATTTTTTATTGAAAATCCACCTTTATTCAGGCAGGTTATAATGAATGGCTAAGAGTTTTTCAGCTGCAGACACTCAGCCAAGTCTCCTTAATTGGCTTCACTGTCCCAGTCTTATGGACCACACCAGTGGTGAGATCTCCAGCACCATATTACAGTTAGGCAGTACAGTGCAATATGATGTCAGTTGCTAAAAGTCTCTTCCAGAAAGCCCTATCTGTGGTTGCACCCTCATGTTACCAGAGAAGCCCATCCTGTGTCCACACCTGTCCTTGTGACAGGAGAGGGCATGGCAGTATCAGCTGATGTGCTCACAGCCCCATTGTTTGAGATGCTCTGCTGGTAATCCATGTGTCTCCACGAGTGGGTCATGGTTGCTCCAAATATGAACCACCACACACTCAGTGCTATAGCTGTGCTACGCCTAAGTGGGCTGTCAGCCAGAGATGGCTGAAAAATGTTAATTCATCTCCTCCATCAAGGAGGAAGCTATTGGATGGGGTTGCAGAGGACACTTAAAGGTTATGTCACCAACGTGGATAAAATGGTAAGAACAGTTTGGGAGAATGATCTTTAAGCCTCCTGTGACAAAGTACTTGGATCAGATTTGTCAGGATGGTCCTGAGCCTCAGTCAGACATCATGAGCATACCAAAACCACCCGAGAGGCAGAATTGCATACAAGCCTTCCAGCATCTCACTTCCACAAGCTAACAATGACATTGCCTCTCTGGGCCCCATCACAATGCCACACTGAGGCATACATAGTATGTGATATAATAATGGAATCTTCCATTTCCTCCTTCCCTGCAGACCTCCGTTACCATTGGTAACTATGGCCAGAGCCCTCCCGTGTGGGCACATCTGGAGCAGATCTCTACTAACAACCAGTGAAATAGCAACAAGGTAATTTAAGTCAAGAAATGAGAAAGGATCTCACATTGATTTGAGACCAGGAGCTGGTTATGAGAGCAGTTTGCAAACTCCACAGAAAAGGTGTAGAGACCCTGGTGAAGTCTTAGGTTTTTGACAGGGAGTGGGCAGGATTAAATAGATGGTCAATGCAGGCATGGAACTGCTTCCAAATAGGAAGGTCACTTTGAGACAAGACCCTACAGAGACAGACTGCTGGGCTAAACACTGCTACATTTTTGACTCCTAGCACAGCCTTGGTAGGATGACTTCCTAGGTATTACCAAGGGGGATTTTTATTGAGACCATGTAGAAGACACAGATGCCAAGGGCAGGGACATGCAGAAGTAGCTACCACATCTGGCAGCTATAGATATATGCATGGCAGCTGTTTGGGCCAAAAGAACATCCCAGATAACTGAACTAACCCAGATAATTTCAATGGGTACCCAAGGATATAAAATGGTAAATAAATAATACTGAAGCAGAATAAATAATAACAACAACAATAAAAAGTAAGATGAAAATCAGTATTAGTAAAATAAGGTGTAGCAAAATTGGTAACAACACAGGGTTTTTATAAAAATCATCATATTGGAGCCAGTCAACATTTGGCATCACAGTGACAGTATCCAGTTTTAATGTATAAGCTAACAGGCAGTTTAACACACAATTGGTCCATGCACACATAGGACTGTGGTAAGTCAAAAACTGTGGTTCAACAACCACCTCCTCCACACCTATCCTTCTCATCAAGCTGTAAACTCTGGCTGAAGCTGTGAAAGAACCCTCTGAGCAGATCTGGACCAAAACCCCTGGACCTGCTGCAAGGAATGTGGCTTTGAAGCCTGATGGCACCAACACAGATCAAAGGAGCAGAGAAGCCTTTACCCCAATGCCTGGTTCAGGTCCTCAGCTTACTTTTTTTTTTTTTTCATGCAAGAGCAATTAATTATTAAAAGGAACAAGCAGCATCATTGCCCACAATTGGCAGCTTCCAGGTGAATGCACATTGTCCAGTGAAAACTGTGAAGGTGCCAGACCTGGAGGATAACATACATTGATGTGTTGTGACATGCACAAACATTTCCGGAGGCATCTATACTCAGGGCATGCTGGAAAGCATAGAAAACAAATATTGAACCTCTTGAGACAGCCTGAGGCTTGAGACTACAGCACCACTAAGGAGGTGTTTGACATCTGACAGGAGCCTTTAGAGGTTGCACAATAATGCAAGCGAGTGTAAGGAAGGGATAATATATTGGTAATGGCTTGACGTGGACCTATTGAACCTTAAATATTGGGTGCTCGGGTTGCTCTCCTTGCAGTCATGTGGGTCAACTAGATGCTGATGGTATCTGAGGAAGAAAACAGTTTTCACACATCCCCTTACACTGAATCCATTTCCTTCGCACCTCCGGCAAAGCCTTGTCAGTGATAAAGTGATTGAAACATCAATGGACTGGACCTTCCTGGACCAGGACAGCACAACAGCCCAACCTTCTGGATGTGGAAGTGAAACCACAGCAGCAGAGCGCCTTTACTGCATGACCAGCCCCAGGTTGCCGGGCAATAGGCAACTGCCCAAGACATCTCTCATCTAGCCTCATCCTTCTGCATGCAAACATGCAAGAACAGGCTTGCAGCTACATACAGCTCACCACATCCATGTCCCTCCCCAAACACACACATGCTCTTTGCTACAGGAGGCCACCACATTGCCTTTAGTTATCAGATCTTGGAGCAAAAGCAAGCCCAACCACTCCTCTATTTACACAGCTCCCAAACCACATCCAGTAAGGCATAAAATCCACTAAGCAAAGGCAGAAAATAAGAAGCCATCTTGAAGTGAACACAAAACTTGCCCACTTTGTTTTTCAGGCAGAACTAAGCTGCCATGTGTTGAGCTGGCTTTGTACATAAAACATGTCTCATAGAATCATAGAAAGCTTTTGTCTGGAAGGGACCTTCAAAAGTCACCTAGTCCAACACCCCTGCAGTAAGCAGAGACATCCCCATCTAGATCAGGTTGCTCAGAGAATTCAAGATTAAAAAATAAATCTAATGTTTCTTTTATTTCCACTCAGGTGAGTGAAAGTCATGGAGTTAGTACAGTGTAATTCACAAATCAGAGTTCTGACTGGGCACAGGGCCAAGGGGTCTCCTCCTGATTTGGTGGGTCTGGCCCACTAGGCAGGTTTTTACACTAACTGCTACCGTCTTCAGATGCATATTGTCAATTCAGATGCAGCCAGCACGGCACTGCTGACTTCTGCTGTGGGAGGTACCTCTGCATGGCACTGCCATTACGCTATGGGCACCTGAGGGACAGGATTTTGGGGTTCCATATCCAGTTCTGGTCAATGGAGTGAAGTTAATGATGCCCTCAGAGCACCAGTGGCAGCTGCCTAGTTGTCTGCACTGACTCAGGGGCTAAATGGGCTGAATAAAGGGAAATGTAATCACACTGTTTTAATTAAAGGCAATGGAAGCTTTCCAGCCACATTGTTACAGCCCATACGGAGACAAAAATCCCTGTTCTACTAAAGAGACAAAATAAAATGCACTGTCATGCCAGGAATCAAGCTGATCTGAACTTGCTGTTCCTCGCCTGCTCTATGCTTAATTCTTGCCATTTTTAATTGATTGTAGATTTTCTTTGGTTTTGCAACTTTATCTTCGAAGCAGATTCTTGGCGTTGTTTATAGAAACAGGCTTTGGGGTGGACGAACAGGACTGGTGGGGGACTTCACACTGCTGATAAGTAATGTTTTCTCTGCAGCAGGAGCCAGGGTCAAGTGAGATGTGATGTATGGCCTTCACTGATGAGCAAGGAGTGGGAGGGAGAAGCATCTGGCAGCTGTAAAACACAGGGACATGAAGAAGTCACAGGCAGCTTTGGCAACACAGAGCTCGTTAGCCCAGGGGGTAGAAAATGCTTTGCAGATGCAGCAGCCTTGCTGGAAATCCAGTGGGGAAGGGTTGGTGAGGACCTGCGCAGGCAGCAGGGAGTATCCAGTGGTGATGAAAGGCAGCCGTGACAGCCAAGGCTGCTTCTCATGGATGTCACAACAGACAGCAGGGAGAAAATGGTGCTTCTCACAGGTACTCTTGGGTCCTCTACCTGAAATGTTCATCTGAGCACCAAGCTGCCAAGAAAAACAAGGGTAAGAAGACAAACATTTTGGGAAATGATGAAGGACCTCAAACCCCACAGAAATCTGGGCTCTCAGAACAGAAGGGATCCTGAGGGTGTGCTCTAGCCAGTGGGTTGAAGTTCAGTTTTGGGATGCAAGTAGATTTTCTGGTCTTCTCCTAAATTACTTGCATGCAAAGCCAAAGGAAGCCTGAAAAGCAGGAAATGGGAACCAGGGTTTAGCTTCACATTTTGCTATTTTCTTCCACCCATTCCTCCTCTGTGGAAATGTTTGCTGATGTGCTAGGTTTTCTCTTTCTGAGAACAGATACTTAGAGGAAGCACCAAGGACAAGGCAGATTGATTTGCTGAGTTTCACTCAGTTTCCACAATACAAGTGGCAATTCAGTAGGATAAGCTCATTCCTTTTTTTCTTTTCTTTTTCTTTCTTTCTTTTTTTTCTTTTTTTTTTTTTTAATGGATTTCACTAAGAAGCATGAACAGGCAAAAATCCCTCTAAGCAATCATATTACCAATCTAATTTGCTAGACTTTCATTAAAGCAATTAAAGATAGAATGATGCAATGACCCAGTTCAGGACCCAATTAAGACTGAATCAATAAATCAGTAGGTTTAAATCATCACCATAAGGCCACAGATAATCAAAACAAGTTATGAGGCTGATGCTAAACAGAATTATTGTATTAACATTGCCACAGGAGAATTTAAAGAATGAAATACTTTCCAGTTGAGGTCCCCTGCTCATCTTATGGAGAATCTGGTACAGATCTGTCAGCCTGCTGGGTACCATTGCCAGGGTACACAGCAAAATAGCCGTCCTGAGCCACATGGCAGCCCTATGGAGCTCTGGGCATGGTGACTTCCAGTCACAGGTGTCAGGACCTTATCCATCTGTGCAGCTACCTTTGGAGCTAAATTATCTCATCATTCTGTCACTATCTCCTTTGAACAGACAAGTAAAGCCCTTAGGTGTCCTGTTAACAGTCTTTTCAACAACAGCTGTTGGCTCTTTTCTTGGAGGTCTCTGTCTTCTAGTGGAACTGCTGAACAGCTGGTTCTGTCCATGGGTTTAATATGAACCAGTGCTAAACTGAAGCACCTGCTGCATAATGTGACTTGCTTACCCAAAACGATCCTCTAGACAGCATCATGTCAGGTAGTCCTTCACGAAAGCATTTAGACTACTGGCTTTATCCACCAGTATTTGCACAGATGCACATCTTCATGGGAGAGGGAAAAAAAAAAAAAAGAAGCCAAATGGAGGGTGAAAGGTTAAAGCAAGATCTGAACTCCTCTTCAGTTCCTTGGGGTCTTCAGTCTCTTGGGGTTCCTTGGGGTACCTTATCTGGACTTGTTAGAAAAGGTTCATTCAATGATACAATCTGTCGCCCTGGCCTAGTGGAGCCCATCACCAGGTTGGTTGTGGTATCTCCATCCTTGGAAATATTCAAAAGTCACCTGGACATGGTCCTGGGAAACTTGCTTTAGATCACCCTATTTGTTGAGCAGGGGAGTTGGACCAGACAACCTCCAAGACATTCCTGCCAACCTAAACCATTCTATGGCTCTGTCTTAAGAGCCCTGCAACGCATTTCAGAAATGTGCACATAAGTACTATGAATACTTAGGGAGGTAAGACCAATTGGAAGTCCCTCAACACAAGTCTCCAAAATGATTGTCAGTTGACTTGGCAGGGGATTCTGAAGTTGACACATCTGGTGGCAGTGAAGTTAAACAGAATTCAGCTCCAGCCTGATTATAGATGAATTCCCTTTCTTGACGTTGTCAGTCCAAAGTACCCCAGAGCTTGTCTTCTTCCTTCTTTCCACTCTTGGAATACATGGTAAAATCCTGGAGTACTGGAAAGGCACAATGGCCTAGCCCCAAACATGCAGTTTATGCCATGTTGTCCCTCTGCTTTAGTCTAACAGGGACATTAATGTAATAAAATATTGTATAACCCTCCCACTAGAACAGGTCACTCAAGGTCTCCTCCAACATGGCCTTGAACACCTCCAGGGAGGGACCAGCCACAACCCCCCTGGGCAACTCATTCCAGTGTCTCACCACCCTCACTGTAAAAGAACTTCTTCCCAACATCTAGTTTAAATCTCCCCTCTGCCAGTTGAAACCCATTACCCATTGTCCTGTCATTACAAGATAATAATCATTGCATTGCATTGCACATATATTGCAATTCCAATGTGTGTCCATTATGTACCTATGATTTCAGCTGTTGAGAACAGGAGTTTATCCATCAGCTCCCACTGAAGCTCAGTATGGCTTCACCACGACTATAACTTTGGTGGGACAGATCAAGGATCTGATCCACTTAGGTGCTATGCTGAGCTGTGGTGAGTCAGGGACCGGGAGGCCAAATAACATTTCTGATTCTGCTTTGAGCAAAGGCAAACTCAAAGTAGGTCTGCTATGAATGTGGGATGCCACCCTTCAGTACAGATGATACCTGCCCAGCTGGCCTCCAACAAAAAGTAGTATTTGTCTGAGATTTGTTATGCATTTCTGGTCACAGCTACGCTGCAAGCTGAGGCATAGATGCGAATGCAGCTTTTGCTTCTGCCCTAGCAAAAGAAAATGAAAAACATACAAGAGCCTGCATGGCGCCAAGGAAAGCACAAAGCTCGTGAGCTTGCTAGGAACAACAAATTGCCTCTCAGCTCTATTATGATAATCATTATCATTAATTTCCATCAACAAAACACTTTTATGAAGAAGGTAAACAAACCATTAATTGACTGTAACTTTATCAGAATGTTGCAATTGCAAAAAAAAAAAAGAAAAAAGGGAACAATTAAAGGTGCAAAAAAAAAAAAAAAAAAAGGAAAGGAAAATTTTGAATTCAGGATAAGTAAACAAGAGTTTGGAGGTCAGGGTTGCATCCCAGCATAATCCAAAAAGCCCAAATGCCAAACAATCTGGAAATACTCAGTTGAATACTTGCAGTGCTGATCCAGATGGTCCTTCTTCCCCACCTCCACAGTTACAGAAATGGTTGTCATCAAAGTCATTCAGCACTGTTGAGAGGCCCCAACCAAAACAAGGGCTCAGGCGCACTGGGCAGGGCACATACCCACACTGATGAAGGTGGACCTTCTCCCTGAGGGATGGCCAGGGCTAGAAGGAAACATAATTATGATGGGAATAACATGTCCCATTGACCCTATGGCAGCTTATGCTGTCCTCAGATAGCTTTGGGGCAGTGCAGGCTCATGTTCTCTCCTCACGGAGTTCCCAAAGGGGTCCTCACAAGCCTGTATCTCAAAATATAGTTTTGTGGAAGCAGAGACAAGCTGGGAGGAAGGTTTGGCCTTAAGGATGAAATTTAGTGTAGATACAACCAGAGAAAGGGCAGGACTGTCTATGCTGCAAGGAAACAAGCACCCTGCCTGAAGGGCCTCTGCAAAATGTCCCCACTTGGCTGTGGGGCCCTGAACCAGAGGGGGTCTATCCTTGCTCACCTTGGATGGTCTTTGAAGCTGGGCACCTGCACATACTCTGCTTCAACAGATACTACTCATGTAAAAATCCTCTTGATTGTGAAAGAAGAGCTGCCCATAGTCTAGCAATGTCCATTGGAGGCCTGGTTCCACTGAGAGACAGTGCTGAAGTCCACAGCAGATAACGAATTGGCTTCATATAGCATGAAGAAAGGGCACTGGCTTAAGCCAGACCATCAGTGCACAAATAGCCTTCAAAATGAGGATGGTCTCCTTCCCTCCACTGCAAACATGGCTCTTGGTGATGTTGTAAACACAGTATTTTCTATATAGAATCATAGAATGGGTTAGGTTGGAAGTAACCTCAAAGATCATCCAGTTCCAGCCCCCCGCCACAGGCAGGGACACCTCCCACTAGATCAGGACACTCAAGGCCTCATCCAGCCTGGCCTTGAACACCTCCAGGGAGGGAGCAGACACAACCCCCATGGCAACTCCTTCCAGTGCCTCACCACCCTCACTGTAAAAGAATTTCTTCCTAACATCCCGTTTAAATCTCCCCTCTGCCAATTTGAACCCATTCCCCCTCGTCCTGTCATTACAAGACCTTGTGAATAGTCCCTCCCCAGCCCTCTGTAGGCCTCCTTCAGATACTGGAAGCCTACTAAGCTACAAGGTCTCCTGGAAGCCTTCTCTTCTCCAGGCTGAAAAGCCCCAACTCTCACAGCCTGTCCTTATAGGAGAGTTGCTTCAGCCCTCTGATCATGTTTGTGGCCCTTCTCTGGACTTGTCCAACAGTTTGATGTCCTTATATCCCTGTCTTGGTCTGGACCTTTTAGCTTCTCTGTACCAAAACCAACTCTGTACCGAGCCCATAGCACCAAAGAAAATGCACAAAGATCAAGTAAATATTCATGTGACATCAGGAGCTCATTCCAAAGCATCAGGATTTCAGTGGTCCTATGGTGATCTCTCCTATCTTGCTGGAAGCTAGGAAGAGCTTAGTGCCCACTGGATGACCACTGAGTGTACAGAGAAACCTCCGATTTTAAAGCCCAAAACTGAGGATTTCCTGACTGAGAATTTTATTTTATGGTGCAATGTAGGATGAGCCTTTAACTACCATAAGTCTGCAGAAATGGAACCAAAGCAGGAGAGCTAACTTAAACAGGTAGGAGTGTGGTACTGAATGTGGAGGGATCATCAGAGTTCAGACTGGTGTCAGAAGAGAGGCCTGTGGAGTCTTTCTGCAGGATCTGCTGTACCTTTTGACAGTGCAGATTCTGTGTCTGTGTCTTTCTATAGATGCACTTTTCCAGAGCACGAATGGGAGGTCACTCTCCTAGTGCAGTCCAGCATCTAATCCTAGTTCTGTGGCCACAGTTGCACACCACAGCTTTGAGACAGGAATCAGATTAATTCACAGTGTAAAATATATTAAAATAATTTGTCTTTCTCTTTATATTGCTGTCAGCTGGCCGCAATCCCTGCTGTTCATTTCAGCTTTGTCACTGAGTCAGATGTCTGAAACTACCTGGGCTTGACCTAAAGCATGGCCCCAACTCATTGTTGGGGACCAAACAACTCTTCTCTGAGTGCAGAGATGCTGCCAGCTATTTTTAAAGGGAAAATAATTCTTGTGTGACAGTTAGTGGAAGCCAGAAAAGCAGAAATAAAAGTGGGAGAAATTAACAGTAAGAGGGAAAAATAAAAGAGCAAGTCATAAAGCATGGAAGGAACATGGTCTGGCAGAAAAAAGAATCATAGAATCATAGAATGAGTTAGGTTGGGAGGGACCTCAATGATCATCTAGTTCCAACCCCCTGCCATAGGCAGGGACATCTCCCACTAGAACAGGTCACTCAAGGCCTCATCCAGCCTGGCCTTGAACACCTCTAGGGAGGGAGCAGCCACAACCCCCCTGGGCAACCCATTCCAGTGTCTCATCATCCTCACTGTGAAGAACTTCCTCTTAACATCCCGTTTAAATCTCCCCTCTGCCAGTTTAAACCCACTACTCCTTGTCTTGTCATTACAAGACCTTGTAAATGTTATTGCTTTATTTTAAAGAAACAACAACAACAACAACAACAACAAAATTACCCATATATCTCAAAATCATTGCTAGTTCTCTTGGTGCAATAAAAAGTTTAGGTTGCAGACAACCTAAAACAAGATGCAAGAAGTAAATACAGATTTTGCAACCTATAGTATTTCATAGTATTTCAACACTAATTGGTGATCTGCTTACCTTCACAAGTTTACCCTGAACTCAAAAACTATTCATTATGCTGCACTGGAATCCAAATACCTCATTTCTTCCCAGCTTCTACATCAAAAGCTTGAGTATTTCCATTTCAGTTATCAAGCTAAAATCAGCTCACAAGCTCAACGTGTCATGGTAAGTTTTAATTCTCTTTTTTTTTTTTTTTTTTTTTTTTTTTTTTTGGCAGTTTCTGAGGGTCTTAAGGTTGACTGTTCTATGCTTTGGTTGCAGCCTCTACAATGGGAATCAACTTCCTCACAATTTCATTATTTTATTTTTTTGGCTTCTCAGAGGTTTTTTATTCACAGTTAATAGAGAAAAACATAAATGTTAGTGAAACAGAAACACTTTTTCACACTCAGGTGAAGGTTTCTCTACACTGCACAGACAATGACTTTAATATTTCAAATAGTCAAGGACAACCACAGAAGTGTCCCAACACAACTTTATCTGAATGTAAGTGGGTGAGAATTTTTGAATGCCGGAGCAGATAGTGACTACGAACTGAAGGAGGCAACACAGACTATGCTCATCTGGTGATAAAGAAGCCAATGATGAAGCACACAATAGCATTTGAAGCTCACTATTGACTGCAGAGGCACTGGGAAACACTAGCAAAAATCCTGCCTCCTTTCGTGATTCCCACCAGAAGCGCTGTAAGTCAACAGGACCAGCTCAAAGGTGAAGCAGCCTTCAACAACTGTATCTCCTTCACCTCAGCTCCACAGATATTCTCAACTTGCCAGAACACAGTGTCTCTGTATGTTGACACAGCATCACTTCCAACAGTAACTTTAGGAAACAGCTGAAGCACAAACAATACTTCTTATCTGTTACCCTTTCAAGCAAATTGGGGAGGGAAAGAATCTCACTGTCCTTTGAGACATGAAGGGATATTGTTGCATAGAACACAACAGAGCACTGGAGCAGCCAACAACCTCTGCTAAAAGGACAGGCTGAGGGAGCTGGAGTTGTTCAGCCTGCAGAAGAGAAACCTTCGTGGAGACCTAATAGCAGCATTCCAGTACCTGAAGGGGACATACAAGAAGGCTGCAAAGGGACTGTTACAAAGGTCTGCAGTGATTGGGCAAAGGGCAGTGGTCTCAAATCAGAGAAGAGTAGATTTGAACTGGATGCTAGGAACAAGTTCATTACCATGAGGGTAGTGGATGACTGGAACAGATTGCCTAGGGAAGCAGTTGAGGCCCCATCCCTGGAGATACTCAAAGTCAAGCTCAACAAGGCTCTGAGCAACCTGATCTAGTGGAGGATGTCTTTCCTCACTGCGAAGGACTTGGACCAGATGACCTTTGGAGGTCTCTTCCAACCCAAACCATTCTATGATAAATCAGACCCTTTCTTGCACATGGGTGCACTTAGAAACATCAGACTTCACACTGGGGTGATTTAATTGGATTTATTGGAGGAAAACAATTATTCATCCCTTTAAATTGTCATTATGATAGAAATCTCGATATGTATACATGATTGTCAAGGCAGAGAACCACTTGCGACGTAGCCCCATTAACAATTTGCAGTATTGCAAACTCATTATGCAGATAAAACTTTTGCAATGCCTTAATACATGCATGGAGTAAATACACATTCTCCCTTCAGTTTGAACACGGATGCTGTTATGAACTTGTACCAATCACAAGACCTGCAATATTAGGCACACTGACATTCCTTGATTAAGAGTTAAGCCTTTGTAGAAAACATGCTTACAGTTTCATTAAAAGTCAACCGAGAGATGTTTTGCAGTTGGGGATATTTGGGGAGCCATTGATCTGGGCATGCTAGGCTTCTTTTCATTTTTCACTGACCCAAATCAAGTATCTAGCTAAAAAAGGGCCAATCTGACCAAAATGCTGTTTCTCAACTGGAGGTCAATGTATATAACAGGGTATTGACGTTGCATTGACCAGAAACACGAGTCACAACATATCTCCCACTGAGCTACAGCTTTTGACAATCTTCCCTTTAGGGATCATGCTACAACTTGATCTAGTGAGACATAGCATGTGTGATGCCATGTTGGGCTCAGGGCATGCAAATGAAAGAAGAAAAAGCTCAGAGCTACCCTGAGCACTCCCCTAGGGGCTCCCACTCACCAGGAATCACAGCTCACGTTCACCTCCTTATGGAGCCTTGCACGTGTTGCCACAGCAATCTGACCTCAGGCCGGTTTACATCCATGATGATTTCTTATGGTGCCATGTAGCACTTTGGCAATGGTACAGCATCCTGGCTGAGCACCAGTCTAGAAGGTGGGCTCAAGACTTCTCGGTGCTTTCAGCCACCACAAAGCAATCCCTTGCACAATTTCCAAGGACTGATACTTGCTCTGCACGGCACCAGCACGGTGGTTTCTCTCCAGCCCTGATGCATGGCATGCCTTTGCCCTTTCAGGTAGCTCTGCTTCAAATATTGGGAATTTGAACATCATTCATGCTAACACAGGAATGACTTAGGAGCTGGCACTAATGCCTTGGTAATGGCTGGAACCACTCCAAGTACCATGTGGCCATTCTGTACCCTGCCTTAGAAAGACCAGCACAAATGACAAAGGATCAATGATTAAAGGAAGAGAAGGCAATGGCATGATTTCCACGTGGGAGAAGTACCACACCAAACTCTTCCATGGTAAATGGTGGTACTATGTGGAGGCTCCAGGATTAACTGCTGGTATTTATGTGGTAATGCTCTGGAAAGGATGGGATAAGTAGCTCAGCTCTCTGCCCTGTTTTGTGCGGGCAAAGAATCACAGCATCCTGGTCCCCAAAATGCAGCTCATTCTACAACAGGTGAAAAAGAAATATCACGTAGGAAAAGAAAAATGCTAAGAAGTGAGTGAACTGGTCTAAATTTTGACTAAGAAAAACAAATAGAAAGAAAAGAGAAAACCCAAAGAGACACACCAACATGCTGCTTGGTAGTCCTGAGTGTTAGCACTCCAGGAAAGAAATTTTTGATGCAGATCAAATTGAAAAAAAAAAAAAAAAGGAATCCTCCCCAACTCTCTGTTTCTAAATGTGTGTATGTGACTGCTGCATAGTTTTAAGCTGCTCTGGATGGTGACTCTTCCTGTACATGCTGCAGAACACTCAACAGAAAACAAAATAAATTACCAGGCTTTGCAGTATCTTGTTTACGAAACACCAACTTTTGCATTTACTCAAACCTAAGGATGGACTTTGAGCCACAGACACACTGAGTCATTTAAAAGCAAAACGCAGAAGTAAATCTCTTGAAGAAAATGTTGGGTTGAATGCGCACAAAGAAAAGGCTTGGGAAATACAGAAACAGTGAACAGCAGTTTAATACATGCAGTGCAGTATCATGCATTTATTGGACATTTGATGTCATCATTAGTTCAGAAGTGTTTTTTTTTTTTCCACAACACTTGTGAGCGCACATGCCCTAATTCCACTCTGGAGCATGGAAAAAATGTAAAAGCAACTTTTCTGACCTTATTACTTATGAAGAGGTGGGGAAAAAAATAGCTACCTGGACAGTTCATAGTGAGGAAGGGGTCTTGAAAATCAGTCTGGGCTAAAGAGCCTTTATCCCCCATTACAAACACTATTTACACAGCTTTGACCCAACTATCCAAAGTTGGACCATAAAACCTGAACCAGTCTTCATCTCCTACTGGTGGGATCTGCAATCCCTGGGGCCACAACACACACACACACACATACACACACACATACACACAATTGTCACTGAGACTGAACTACCCCAGCAGTCAGGATGGGAAGGCAGGACCCAGCGGCAGGGATGCATGGAAAGCCAGAAGGGACTGAGTAAAACTTGCTGCAGGGCAAGAAAGGGAATGGCTGATTCAGCAGGGAAAACTCTGCTCGTGCCACATTGCGAGCAGGCAGTCATGTCCTCACCCAGCCACTGCTGATGGTAATTTGCCAACCAATCCTCCATATTTGGTTTTGTTGCTGTTTTCCTTGTATTCCATAGTCCATGTGTGTTCCTGCTTTTTGCTTGAATGAGTCTAATTCTTAGCATCAGGTTTCTGGTGCAAATAAGCGTAACAAGGAAAGCAAACTTCTCTTCCCATGAATAATTTCTGGGGTGCATTCAGGCCCCAACTCTGGCAGATACATATGCACGGGAGCAAGGATGTAAATAATCTCATTAAATGAGAAGTTCAATATGCTGAAAGGAAGATACTTCCATACCTTGAGGCTGAGAATAGAACCTGCTAGTTTGCCAGCAGATGAATCTCCTGACCCTTTGGAAAGAGCATAAAGCAACAGGCTATGGTCTACATGAACTTGTTGGCAAAGTCAATCTGGTGTTTTTATGCTGTGCTCACCCAGCACTGCTCAGGGTTGGAACTGTTGTCACAAATGGATAGCACAGTCAACTACATCTGATCTAGTTAATACCAAGTTCACATCCAAGGATAGCTGGAACTATCTGGCTTTCTATGGAGGTTTCTTTCCCTGAAACTTCATTGCATTTCCTTCACTTTCACTGCATTTCCTGATCATCCTGGAAGTCTGTGTTCTTGTCTGCAGATGGTTTGTAGAGAAAAGATAGGGATCAGGGGCTGTGCTAGCTCCTGGGGCTGGGAAAAGCTTTGGACAAGCTCTGAAGTCCTTCAGGGCCAGACCATGGTCCAGAAGAACTGGTTGTAGAAAAAAATACTGTCAATAGCTATGGAGATGTGCAGGACACATGCACAGTGGAAACTCCATCTAATGCCTACTGCAGAAATCCACCAGTATGCTGACACCCTTTTTGTGGTTTGATTCTTATCAGGAACAAACCTTGACTTTATTTCAGCACCACAATCATAACAGACATACAAGCCATGGGCAAAATCCTATTTTTTTTCCCCCTGCACCCACTACTCTAATGGCACCTGTACAATAGCAACCAGGACAGAAGACACATCACCAACAGAGTAACAGAGTCTCAGGAAAGCATCACTGTTAGGTTTTCCCCATATTCCTATTTCCCCACTGGCTGTGGTGTGGGGCCAATATCCATTTTGTGCTGCAGAAATGGTGGTTCAGCAGAAAGTTAGGGTGCACTGGGAATGAAGTCACATGCAAAATCATCTGCAGAAGCCCCTGCCACTGTGATACTGACTTTCAACTCACAGAGTTCACTGGCAACCTGTGCTCACAGCTTCTTCTGCAGGCTAAGGGGCCAGCTGGAGGTTTTCTGGATTTTTTTTTTCCCAGCAACTGCACTCCTGTTGGCATCAGAGATGGCCTCTTTGACTCTGGAGGTAAAAATCAACAATCAAAGCTGCAAGCAAAGAAAAAGAAGGGGAAGGAGCTGAGGGAAACAAGTTACAAAGGAAAAACACATAGGTGCCAGTAAAGTAGAAAAAGGTAACAGACAGGTGAGTCCAGGCTGAAATCCTCATATAAGGAGCAAATCACACACTGCTTAGTAGGACAGTCCATTGGGAAAGAGCCCAGAGGGATTTCTGTCTACTCCATGATAAGGCCAGTAGAAGATTTGTTCTGAATCTTCTACTTTGGGGCCAGTAGCCCATTCCTCACACGCACATATTTACTCCTGATTTAGCATTCACATGAAAAAGCGACAGAGCAAAGGTGGATTAGGGCAGAAGGACATGCAACAGCACTGGAGTATGCCCAGCAAGTGATGCTGGAGTATTTGCTGGACCATGCTGTGCTGCCAAGGGGCAAACAGCTCCAGTTCCCTCCATATATCTGATCTGTGTGCTGCTAAGTCATCACAGTCAACAGATTCACCCAGATGTCAACTGAGAAGTTTTAATCAAGATATACTTCAGGATTCAATGACAAAAGAGATCTCTAAGTACGTGGGGAACCCCCAGTGAGTTCTCCAGCTGTGTTTCATTGATACAAAAGAAGAGCTTCCCACTAATCAAAACGGTACCAGGAAGAAACAATTTTACTTTTCAGAGCTTCTGTTTCTTGTCTTAAGATCCCAGCAGTTGATAGCAAGCCAAAAAGAATTAAACAACTACATCAGAATACTTGCAGGAAGGGAACCAAATCATTGTGATTTCAAGTGTGGAAGGAAAGAATACCCCTCCCAACAAAAAAAAACCCAAAACACATGAAAAGCATCCAGCAAGGAGGGCCAGGCAATCCCTCCTCATCTGCAGGACAGCCTGTCTGCCTTTGCTCTTCTCACTGCTCTTGGTTTTGCAGGTGGACCCCATGTACGTTGCCTTTTTTTCTGCAAGACATTGTTTAGATGCTGTATTTTGATTAGTGCGCTCAGCATCTACATTATTTTCAAACTAGACCTCAGACTACAGAAGAGAAGGCAAAGAAGGAACACAGGAGACCTAACCTTTGAAACAACTGTGCAAGGACTAAATCTGCTTTTGATTGCATGTGTGTAAACATGGACAACTCCACCGACTGCCTATTTATATTCCTGCAACTGCAGCAGAATAGCGTTTATGTGGGCTCAAAAGAGCCTGAATTTCTTGGGATAGAAGTCTCTCCTAAACTAAAGTTCCCTTACTCAGGCTGGCAAAACAAAGTGGCCTTAGAAAGTGTTAAAACTGTACTATACTAATTTTTTGATACATTTGCAGAAAGATATAAAGTAGTTCCAATGGTAAATGCTGATAAAGTTCTTTCTACTCTTTGTCAGTGGGGTGGGAGTATATGGTGGCAACAGCCAAGGGATGGGGTTGGAAATGTGACTTGCAGCAAGGAGCCTGGAAAGTGTACATATTTAGTAATTTAAAAAATGGGGAGATTGATCTTACTTCTGTGTATGAGCTTCTGGAGGAGGGGGAGGCAAGTGTCACCACTGCCCCTGCATGTGCCCAAGCCTTTCACTGAGACCTTGCTTTCCCAGGTCAGTGGTCCTCTCCAGCTCTTGGTCAGAGCTAGGCATGATGCAGCAACGCTATACAAGATCCTGCACTTTGCACCTAAGAACCTGCCACGGAGGAGTGCAAGCATCGGCCCTCTGCTTCAGGTTGAGACCCAGGAATAGACATTAAGGTCCAAACAGAGTTTTGGGCCCTCTAGGAGGTGCTGAGCATCAGCAACACTGGGCAAACCCCTGAGCAGCTGCAGGTGCTCAGCATCTCTGGCACAGAGCCCTTGGGCTGGATCTGTCCTGTGCCAGAGGCCAGGCTGGGAGCAGACAGGTGGATTAAATATCTTTCTTGAGGGCAGAACAGAGAGTTATTGGACTCCTGGTCTTACATCTTCCTTTCCTTTCTTTCACTCTGCTCATAACACACAGCAACCTGAAGGAGATTGGAGCTGCAAGATGAGACCATGCTCTGCCATTGTTTGCTCAGCTCTAGTTGGATCCTGATCAGCAGCACCATATATCTGCCTCTCCTCTGAAACACAGGTGCGCTACAGGAATGAGGACAAGGATGAAATGACTCCCAGCTGGTGGCAATTTAACTCTCACCATGGCTTTCAAGGAGGAGGGTAGGCAAAGCAAGAGTTACTTAATCTGAGCAGTAACAGCTCTGCTAAAGCCAGACAGCCTTGCAGTCCAATTTGAGGAGTAAGAAATGGCATGCCATTGACATTCTCCCACGTTGCAAAGTTAACTTCAGTTCCTACCTACAGAAATAGCCTATCCCCCAGCAAACTGGAAGGAGGGACATTACTGGAAGTACTTCTTAAAACGAAAAAAAAAAAAAATGCTCAGAAAAGCATCTCTATTTAAATAATCCAGTTGAGATGTTTGCAGTTAATGGGACAAAAAAACCCCAAACAACATATATGGTTACCTACACTGAGAAAAAAGTAAATCATGGGGGAAAAGAAAGAATATTCATTAGTTAGAGCATTGCTAGACTCACATATATATATATATATTTATATATATGTATATATATGTACAGCACCGTTAAGAGACTGTTAGATCCGTTTCCCCTGGAGTCATTGCAGTTTGTGATAAATGAAACATTTCAGAATTGCAGTATAAAATATGGCCATAAAAAAATCTTCTTTCTTCTAGTCCTTCGCTGAGCATGTACTGCAGGGTGGGATGGTGCAGAGGCAGCCTGCCAGCCCAGCCGCCTGCCCGCTCCTCGGGCCCCAGCTCTCACTTGCTCCCTGTGTGCACTGTGGTCACTGTGGTGGGTCTGGGTCTCCGGTCCCCTCCTACTGCAGAAACGCCTGAAGAAGCAGATGAAACAAAACTACAGAGAGTGGATGGAGACATACCTAAAAGGAAAGCCAGAAACAGAGTTAGAGATGTTATTTTTGCAGGTAGGAATGTGGGCAAAGTTGAGTTTCTTTTGAGTGCAGGGGACCACAGCTGAGGATGGTGCTCCTGCTCTTCCTGCAGCAGTGGGTTGGCTGGGTACTGCCACAAGGCATCTTCTGGTCCATGGCCCTTCACCTGCTGCCACCACTGATAGCTGCACATGCATGCTGAAATGAATAAATATCCAGCTTTGCTATGTGTTCAACCAGACTGATTCCACATTTCTAGAGCTGTAGACAAAGAGCTGTGGGATTCAAAAATCCCTCCAGAATCGTACTTGCTCAGAATAATTTGCCTCAGGAGCACATTAAAGATGATTAAACTTCTCATCATGGCCATCTAGCTAAATGAACAAACTGTTCACCTGGACTAAAAATATCTCCCAAGGCATCCTGAAAAGCTGCTGGTAAGAAAGTACAGTGAGTCAAATTCATTGCTGAGTCCCAGAAAACCTAGAGGGAATATAAAATTTTGTGACTTAGATATCATTCTTGTGACAGCTCATGTCACTTCAAGTTTTGGTAGTATGTCTTCATGATGTCCATCTAAGAGATGTAAGTTGACATAGCTAAAGTAACTGGATAAAAAATTTACTTAGGTAGTTCATTTTGAACTAATCAAAGACTTCTGACAGATATTTTTTTAAGGCAAGAAAAAAAGAAAAGGGTTTTAACTAAATTTAAAAGGTTATAGAAATTATCCACTTCCAATGGACCCTCCACCACATCTTATAAAACCCAAACCTTCCAAAACATAACCTCTGAAACCCCAAAGAAGGCTGGATTTTGAATGACAGATTCAAGATTTTGCTGTTCCTGCACAATGTCAGCAGTTTCTATGAAAAACATTAATGAAGAGAAATAAAACATATCCTTGCCAAAGCTTTCCATGGATGAGCTACCTCTTTTCCAGCAGCTGCTAAGACCCCAGAAGAGATCTTTAGATTTTGCTTGCACAGGCAGCTCTTTGTGCAGCTGACTGCAGCATTATAGGCACTGATGTGCAAAGGGAGCTGTGGTGTGAGGAAAGCTGCAGAAAGGCGATCTGGTATGGTCACCTCACTCTGACAAGACACTGATAGTCACAAGTGATTTAAAACAGTTTGTTTTTCCAGGGTAGTGAATAAAGGATGGATGAAATCTGTATTAGTATATTCTCAGATTGAAGTTTGATACAGCTCATTGACTACTTAGGACCTTTTTGATGCTTGTCATAGCTTTTAACTGCTATTCTGTGCTTCAAGGTGGCATTTCAACCTCAGGGATGACCATACTGTACTACACTTGGCCACATCCTGTTTCCCACCATTTGATACCTTAGCTTCACACTGCAATTTATCTATTACCTTAAAACCAGAGAAATCTAGGTCCTGTAATTAATCTAGACAGACCAATTCTGTCTAAACAGAATAAGCCAGGCATGGACTGAGAATCAGACCAATACACTTGAGATATCCCAACTGATTCACTTAGACTTCCCTGACAGCATTGTCCAGCCTAATGCATCATTTCTGCTCTGTCTTAATACAGGGAACAGAATGTAGGATGCAGCCTCACATAACCTACTCCCAGGCAAAGGCTGTATTTGTCTTCTATGATGTGAAATTGCTTCATTTGAAACTATTTGGAGAGCTCATTAAATGTCTACTAATAACATTAGGCAGTATTGTATTTTGTAATGGTGGCACAGCTGTTTTATGGAACTTCATGGATGGGATCTTTCTTGCACAGGAAATCTGTCCTCAGATGAGAAAAGTGGCAGGACAGAGACCTCAGACATTTCCTTTTTCCCAGCAGGAGGTATTTGGTGAAGTGCACTTGGTATGTCAGATCCCTTCTAGTGTCACTACAAGGTATTTGCTGCTGGCTCTCCTTACTGGTTCTCTGGGGCTCCAGCATCTTCTAACTCTTTTGTTAATGAATTGGAGGAATGGAAGCTCTTCAGTACTATCTGCCAGTAAGCTGGACTTAACCTGAGGTGCTTGGAAATATTTCATTACTGTTCTGCTTCATGTTTCTGACATGAAAAAACTTGACCTATAAATCTTGCTTTATCCTTTGTATCCTGAATGAATCCTCTACCATTGCAAAATTCTAGCCGGATGCTGTACAGAGTCCTGCTGGATTCTGTAGAAGATGAACAGACTTTGATCTCTCCTCACTCTTCTTGTTCACAGATGTTTTTTTCCGTTAGTATTCAGACTGTGCAATGCTATTAATTAACACCATTTGAGATTAATGAAATGGATGGGTGGAGATTAATCATCCATCAGTTTTAACAGCAGCGCATGCCATCAGATGTTCTAGACCGAACAGAGTCCATCTTAAACATCCTGCAGCTTGAACCAAAATAAAAGCACATTTTTTCACTCTAAGGGATTTTCTACATCATTGCACTGCATTGGAACTGCTTTGTGGCTGGTCAGTGCTGCAATGCTCTTTTGCAGTTGCCAGATGTGTGTCAGAAGGACAGCGATGCTTTCTTGGCAGCACCTGTGGGATTTGGCACCAGACATTGCAAATCAGGCACTAAGCACGAATCCCCATCAGGCCCAGGATGCACAGGGAAGGGGCTCTTCTCTGCCTCAGCCACAGCACAAGCTGGAAAAAAAAAGTCTCATGCAGTACCCAGAAGCAGATTCCACCCCAGCCATGGGAGAAACCATGACCATGACAGCAAGAGAAACCACAATTCCATATAGAGCCACAGAGACTGGGACATGTGGCATGTCCTTATCAAGGAGCAGAAGTTGGCAGGCAGGGGTGGCAAAGGGTAGCAGCACCATTCACAATCCACACTGAACAGCTTTCAGTTTCAGAACAGTGCAGGGTATACTATAGAATTTACCTCTTCAATCCTAAGTGAAGTAAGCAGCAGCTTGCAATACCATCAGCTATTAATATTTCCTTTTGGTTCCACACCTTAATGTAATTTCAAGTAACTGTAAAGCCTATATCTCTACATTTTGTATGTAAAACTCTTTACAGATGAGCAGGAGAAAATAAAAGAAATGCTCAGAAGCCAGAGTTTAAAGTCTTCATTGCAAAGGATGTATTTCTGTTGTCCAAATGATCTCTTTGCTGCCATGTCTCCTTCCCTGGCATTCAGAAAAAAATATATTCCCCAAGCACCTGGCTTCATCAGGCAGCTTGCAAATCTCAGTTATAGCATATAACAAAGAAGGCAATGGGCCAAGTCCTATTGTAATCTACAGAGCTGAGCTTTGCTCAGACAAATCATTCTCTTCATACAGGAGCTCAATTTGGCCCAGGAAGAGGGAAGCCGGGTCAGACTGGCAGGATCAGTCTCCTCCATGGAAATAGAAAGTAAACGAATTTTTATAGAAAAATGTCTTTTCATAATACTGGAAACTCAAACATAAACAGTTACAGTAAACTTTCTCAGTTTTCAATCAAACACAAAGGTTTGTTGCTGGGTCTTTTTCCCAAGTGAAAGTCCTTTTTCTCCACAAGAAGCAGTGTTTTTCTCTCAAAAATGCACTGAGCTAATTTTTTTTTTTTTTTCTTTTTAATGGTTAAACATTTCCCATTGAATTATTTTTCCAGCTTAGGATGAAGTCCTTCATCCCTTTCCAGGTCTTTTTTTTAACACCTACTTGCACAAAGCCAAACCTAGTGGCAGTGAGGATTGCAGCCTGGGGTCAAGAAGCAAATGGGGATCCCGCGAATTGGCTCAGCTGCCATGGCAGGAGCTTTGTGGGGATCTGAGCTACTCACAATCTTTCCGTGTGGCTGCCTCAGGGAGCGGCGCAGCAAGGCTGAGGGTGCTGGACACGCTGGCGCTGGCGCTGTCCAGGCTGCTGCCGAGGTGTAACCGCCTCATGTGTCGTACGACTGCTGTGGCATTAAATGCTTGCTGAAGGGGAAAAAAAAAAAAAGAAAAAATTGTAGGTGGAAGGGTTACTTCTGCTCCTCTCCTGGCTGCTCAGAGTTACCAGAAGAGAGTGAGCTCACCATCTGAGTAACTCCATCTGTTAAAGATGTCCCTGCTCGCTGCAGGGGGGTTGGACTAGATGACCTTTAAAGGTCCCTTCCAACCCAAACCCATTCTATGATATGATTCTATATATATGATTTGATGTCTTTTAAATTTCTCCCAGTTTCTTGTTTCTAAGCTTGACATGACAGTATCAAAACCATATATGTTTTTGCTCTGGTCTTGCACCTCGTCGTTCCTTCTAGCATTCAGCTGCAATGCAGAGGGAAATTTGGCACATCCTTCCCTACTCCAACACACAGTGTCAATATTGCTTCGTGTCCTCCCACAGTGCTGACCCAAACTCTACATAAACCATGGGTGCTTTAGCTAAGAGCAGTCCCAGACCCATCTTTCATATTTGTTAAGTTTATAAACTTGATTAAAAGCATCCTCTGTAAGAGCACTTCAGGGCCTTAGTCTAGACCAAATATTTGGACCAAAATTTTGGGCCACAAAAGCACCAACACATTGAAAGGGTGGCACTATTGCCCCTATATTATCAGAGCTACATGTCCAAGCGTTGTCCCTGGGGACAGGCGACTTACTCTCCATTTGCTTTTTGCAAAGTTCTTCCGGATCTGAGCACTCACTGACTCATGGATGTTTTTGTTGAGTGCTGTATCACCAGCGATCCTGAAACAGACAGACAAGAGACTTTTAAAGAGATCTTTTGCTCTCCCTCACTACTTTTTTTTAACACACAAGGCTGGTCTGAGGTGTGATTGCTCCTGCAGTGATGATGCTTTCATTCACACAAGGGGCTCAAACTTCCCACCCTTGTCTCTTCTGGCAGCAGTGGTGGAAAATAAAGGCAAGTGTAGATAAGGCTTGTAGGTCTGACAGCTACAAAGAGGTACAGCTTTATTGGTGCACAGCTGCTTTCTATCACTATTACAGCCTTAGATGAAAACATTCTACTTTTTATTTTTTTCTGTACATCTAAAGATTTAACATCAACAGGCTGAGGCTACTTTTAGCCTCAGACTTGCAGCAGCTACTAGAGCCACTACAACCTGTCTGATTTATGTTTGCACTGGAGATTTTCCTGCCACCCTGCAACATACGTAGGCATTCATCATGATTAATGTAGATTTACAGTACAGCAGATACATGGGGCTCTCACTAAAGCACCACAGGCTGCACAAATACCTTAAGATGAACAACACTCAACCTAAAAAACTTGACTGATTTTTTACAGTCTCTTTAACACATAAAGACACATTCGTATCTTCACTGCACACAATCATTTAAAGAGAATTTTATTCCCTGATTAATCTAATTTAAGGCATGTTGGAAGAATAGGCACCATAGTGAGCTGATACTGGGCCACACGCTGGTCCAGTGCTATCTTACCAGGAAGCAAATATTACCTCCTATGTTGTATGTGATGTCTTCAGAAAACATATTTTCAGCCACTTTGTAGAGCTCATTAGCAATAAAGAAATATAAAACCTGAATAATCCACCAGTCTCAGAGCCTCCCAGTCAAGGCACCTCCAATACACTACAATACAGAGAGCCAGGGGGACTCCTAGTCTTCGCTGCGCCCATCCCTTTCCCCCCAACTCTATAAAAAAATTTTTGACAGATATTTGGCTGGCCAATTGCTAAAGATCTCCAAAAGATGGTGACTCTTCAGGCAACCTATTCCAGTGCCTCATTATCTCCCGGAAAATAGTTTGCTCCCTTTGTCTTTGAAGCATCCTTTCACATATTTGAAGGCTGTTATCATGTCTTCTCTGTCTTCTCTTCTCTAGACTAAACAAACTGATTCTTTCAATGTTTCTTCATAACTCATATTTTCTAATCCTCTGATCTAGTGAGCTTCTCTGGATTTTCTCCAAGTAGCCCATGTCTTCCTTAGAGGGCTTTCCAACTAAGGCGCAGAATGGCAGCATTGCTTTGTGCTTCTTAAAAGATGAAACTCTGCTTACATACCTCAGTTTGATTGATTATGGGCAGGAAGGAACAGGTTTCCTATTCAGGTAGTTCATCTGGTATTGGGAAAGGTACTTGTCTGACCATCACTGCCACATAACCTCTATCTCAACCAGAAGAACTGGTACCTTGAGCAAAGCATGGCTTCCAAATGGCACCTGTCATTCTCTCAAGTCCCTGTGCTCTTGATGGAGAAGGGGAGGTGTTTGACAGAATTGGAAGACCTTCAAATCTTTTTTCTGAAGAGGATTCCTTCTGATAACCTTTTCTACTGAGAAGGAAGCAAGTTTGTCTGGATTTCTCACTGGGACCAGACAGTTAAAAGCTTGGTGAAGCAACATCTAGGGTAAGCATCATGTTCAGTGTTCCATTCTCTCTCCCTCACAGGGAAGACTGACAGGCTCAGCACAGAGATTAATGGATCCTGTGTAGGACATACTCCTAGATGGATGCAAAGCCTAGCTGACCTTGCATCCACCATAACAGTACACTTCCTTTATTTCTCTAGCATGAAATCATCAGGTGAAGCATTTCCTACAGCTTTACCACAGTCACGCTTAGATGACTCAAATTACATGACATAGAGTGTCTGATTGCCTCCAAGTCACTTCTATGAAGAGCTGACCAGAAACCTGAGAAGATTCTAGTTGTGTTGCCGGCCCTGCATAGCTCGTTAGCTTTGGTACACAAGTGTGTGCAGCTTTGTGTCTGCTCTACTTGTACTGCTCAGCCTTTCAATGTAGACAAGTTCAAGCAGAGTTTCCTGGTGAGAATGCAAACTGCCAGCCAGAATCACTCCAAAACATCATGAGCACCCTGCTTTATCCATGAACATCTCCCTGGTTAAAGACAAATGCCCTCAACATGGACAGAACAAAGGTATAATACCCTTTCCAGCTCTTCCAGATACTTCCTGCCAGTGTCCACAAGACCTTGCAAATGCATTTTTGCTATATGAAACGTTTCGTTGGGTGTGCAGCTCAAGAAGAAGAGATATATAATATCTATATATTTGAGTTTAGGGATCATTTTCTGAAGTACTGCTGGTTTCAATAAGAAACTCTCGGCTGCAGTAGTTCACAAGCTGTCTTCTACCACCACTAACTCTACGCTTATTATGCTATCCTCACAGCTCCAGTAAAGTCTTGGTATTTGAGTGTTTTCTAAACAGGCAGAATAGTACTTGTTGAGTTCACAAGGGGATGAACTTTGCAAAGCGCTCTGATGCTACAGTGGTGGGGACCATCCTACATCTAAGGTCTCCTCAGCAGCTTTAGCACCTTGCAAATGCCAGTTCTTAATCAGAGCAAAATAATAGCAGTGCTGGGGCTAATTCAGCACAGCTGGATCCATTCAAACACGTGCTGGTATGCCAAGCAGTGCGGTTCAAAACGCCTAGTGTGGGATCATTCTCCAAGCCACCTCTGAAGAACTATCCTCTTAATGGTGCAATGCTGTAATGTGAGGACTGTGCTTTTGTACTGTACTTTGCACTTGGAGGATCTGGAAACTTTTATAAAATCCTTGTGGCATTACAGTGTTTATAGTAGAGTTCTACTTCTAGGAAAACAAAAGATGCTAACATCCATTCTCTCTTGGTGTTTTATAGGAGATGTAGTGGCATAAAGACACAGGCAAGAGAGCAAGGAAGTGAGCAAGTAAAAGTTGTATCTTTTATGTGATCAGCTTCTAGAATTTGAAAAGTGAGACGAGCTTTCGGGCACACAAACCTACCCTGAGATGGGCATCATAAGCATCATTACATCTGTACTGATTGTATTTAATCACAAACTTTAGCTCTCATACTGAGAAGGTAATGCATAAAATTTAGAAGAGATATTGGTTTTAGAGTACATTATAATCACCCTTCCACCTTTGCCTAACTCTCCAAGTCAACAGGCTATATTGGTTTTTCATTTGAGGACCAAAATACATTAACATCTTTTCTTTCTTCCTCCTCTGCACAACGTATCTCTCTCCTACAGGAATCAGATCAATTTTCCCTGAGAAACAGACATCTTCTGTTTCAGAGATTATCAGCTGATGCATATCTAGTCAAACCCTCAGCAACAGTTCTTGGCTTTGCACTTAACTTTGAAGTTAACTGTGGCAGCTTTGAAGCTTGTTTTTATCAACTACACCAGTCAGCCTAGTAAAAGATATTCCTTCTACCTACCACACGTGTACACAACCCCCAAATTAAACAAATCATAATAATGCATGCTTTTTTATCCTGCCGAGCATCACCCAGAACTGGGCAAAGAGGGAGTCTAACTGGAAGCTAGCTTTTCTCTTGGGGCTCCCTGTTTTGCAGCACCTGAAATCAGATGCATCCTAAAAATGCTTTGGGTAACTTTGTGCTGAAGCTGGTCTTACATTTGTAAATGTACAGTTGTAAATATGTAAGTGTCTCAACACATATAATTGCGTATCAAGGGCCACAGGCTGATAATTTTCCATCACAAATACTTCCACTGAAGCTACAAAGGCTATGCCTCATCAATAGCCATAACAAATCTAGCCCTGCACATGAGAGGAATCTAATCTAATGATCAAATAATATTTCATGGTCTCTAACTTATTTTAGTTCTCCCGCTGAGTTCAAAGCTATCAGAGCAATTTATCTGGTGATACCACTTCTAAGCTTTGAGAGGAACCTCAGTAAATTTCCTCTTGGAAGGTTCTTTGTTAGAGTACTGCAAGCATGTCTCTTGCATCCTCCCTGCCCACAACGGCAGGCAGAGGCTTTTATCTACTGTTATTTTGTGAACTTTCATACTGAAGGCAGCCAACTCAAACTCTGTGCTGGCCAAACAGTGCTTGGAATTGCTCTTGAGTATGATGACAGGAAATATGGAGTTATATGTGACAGATAGTGCTGAGGGTTCATAACTCTTCACACACACACATACACACATGTACACACACACATGCATGCCTATGAATATACACACCACATATTGTATCAGTGATGCTCCAAAATAAATAGAGTGCAGGGATGAACTCGATAAAGAGTTTGATTTAATGTTGTAAACATCAGGGGTTCCCTTCAGGGAGCCCTTTTCACACTTCAAACAACATTGTCTGAGAACTGAGCTCTTTGTAAACCATGTCCTTCGTCAGGGTGGAAATTATTATCTGGTTTATGCTCTCTGGCACACAAACACTCAGGGTCATGGTCACAATTTGCAGAGGCTCAATCCTTGCCAAAGTCTCATGATTCTGTCATGCAGGCAGGGATGGACATCGGCATGCTTCAAGTATCTGCTCTCCTTCAGTACAAGCAGTGGGGAAAGGGGAGGGCCACACTTGTCCCCAGTGACACTGGTATCTCATTTAGGTGCTATAAGCTCCTTCTCCCCTGTACAATCTATACAGGGAGATACACACATACATCATCCTTTAATTTAGATGTCTCAAGTTGCCTTCGATGTCATAAGCAGCTTCAGCACACAGCTCTAAACCCCGTTTTAGGTCACTTGGGTAATGCAAATAAATTCACAACACACCTTCCAATTCCTATACTAGCTTTCTAACAGTTAGACCTTCTCCTTGCTCTCGAAGGACTGTTTTTCTTCCCTCTCACCTGAGCCTGGAGGCTGAATTTGGGGCTGCAGGACTCAGCTTGACCTGGTGAGGAGCAGTGTGATCCTATAGCTGGAAAAAAACAGGGCCTTAGGTTTTCTGCTGCTTGCCCTTAATTGCTGCACCCTGAGCAGATGCACTAAACAGGATGTGGTTGCTGACATGGCAATATATTTAATAAACTTAATTGATGTCATTAATATGATCTAGGGAAACACTGAAATGTATCAAGCTGCAGCAAAATTACCTCGCTCTTTTGTTACCTTCATTTTCCAAATCCTTTTTGAAAAGTCACACTGGAACACCTAAACAGAACATTGCACCTCTGCCACACACCATAAAGAGTGCAAACCTCAGTGAAAGATACACTATAAAATAAATGTTTTTTTCCAATAGAAAGCACGTCACTTGTATCTTAAACTGGAGAAATCTGTGTAAATGGACAGATCATATAGGCTAGGCTGTAATCATTATACCAACAAGTCTTATGTTGTACTGTTTCAGCTACTACTCTTCACTGCAATTATTAGCCTCCTTTTCTGCCAGCACCAAGTTTAACATACTGTCCCCACCATCCCCCTGCCAAAGCCATTCCATTATAAATAGCACAACATCACGTTAAGTGTATGCATGTGAGGAGCAGATACAGCACTGAAAAGTGGGCCATTGGGAAGAAGTATTTACTGCTTTTTAGGGTCTGAGTCTAGACAAACACTTAGTCATGTTAATAGCTGGCTACTTCAGTGCACTTTCCCAAAATTCACGGAGATTATTAGCCTTAAAAACACAAATGTAGTATCTTCCAAGATCCAGCTCTTGCAAGCCATGTTTGGAAGTTTAGAATAGACTAGACTAGACTAGACTAGACTAGACTAGACTAGAATAGAATAGAATAAGCCAGGTTGGAAGAGACCTCCAAGCTCATCCAGTCCAACCTATCACCCAGCCCTATCCAATGGCACTAAGTCTTTTCTTGAACACCTCCAGGGATGGCGACTCCACCACCTCCCTGGGCAGCCCATTCCAATGGCAAATCACTCTGTGAAGAACTTCTTCCTAATATCCAGCCTATACCTCCCCTGGCACAACTTGAGACTGTGTCCCCTCGTTCTGTTGCTGGTTGCCTGGGAGAAGAGACCAACCCCCACCTGGCTACAACCTCCCTTCAGGTAGTTGTAGACAGCAATGAGGTCACCCCTGAGCCTCCTCTTCTCCAGCTCCACACCCCCAGCTCCCTCAGTATCTCCTCATAGGGCTTGTGCTCCAGGCCCCTCACCAGCTTCGTTGCCCTTCTCTGGATGTGTTCCAGTACCTCAATATCTCTTGAATTGAGGGGACCAGCACTGGACACAGTACTCAAGGTGTGGCCTGACCAGTGCCAAGTACAGGGGAAAGATAACGTCCCTTGTCCTGCTTGCCACACTATTCCTGATACAGGCCAGGATGCCATTGGCTCTCTTGGCCACCTGGGCACACTGCTGGCTCATGTTCAGCCTACTATCTACCAGCACCCCCAGGTACCTCTCTGCCTGGCTGCTCTCCAGCCACTCTGTCCCAAGCCTGTAGCACTGCCTGGGGTTGCTGTGGCCAAAGTGTAGAATCCTACCACTTAGCCTAATGGCTGAACTGTGCTGGAAGCAGCTGCTGCTTTCTCCTTGTTCCTTTGCTTGCCACTTCTATTTTTCAGCACTTGTTCACCACTAAGCTCAGGGAGGCAAAATCAATAGTGTTCCAACAATAATAATTGAGCAAAGAAGGCCCCCAGCTGAGTAAACCCCATCTCACTTGAAATCAGAGCAGTTATTTCCTAGCTTGAGCTAACACATCTAAGAACTAGGTACAGAATGAGGTGGAAAATGGGATAAAAACATCAAAATAGAAAAAAAAGCCAACTCCACCCTGTGCTGTGCTGTCATCATAGTTCTTACCTAAGGAGGGACAGAAATGAATAAGGATTGCTCTCTTGAATCATTTGGTATTGGGATGCAATCAGGCAGAATGGTTTGAAGGCATCTTTGGTTTGTGGGAATGAACTCTCTGGGGGTCTAAGTGCTATTTCCAGGTTTCATCCTAAAATTTATGTGATGCACTTATTGAGAACTGATCATATAGAGTACATGAAGGAGAAAAGAGCCTGACAAACAACAGCTTTTAACTTGAGGAGTGAAAAAAAAGTCCACACCATAAAACAGGCAATAAGCATGGCTGCTTATAGATGTACGGTAAAAAATAGTCTTATGACAAAGTAGTCCTTGATGTCCTCATTATCAAAGTCATGAAAGCCTGTCTCCATCGGCTAAACACTTGCATCATAAGAGAGAGAAGCACAAGCCTGGGGGTGTCGGACACTTAAATATGTCCAGATTGTGGCAATGATATAGATGATCATTGAGAAGAAGCACCAAGCTCTCCTCCTTCTCCACCAAAAACACCTTCCTCTCCTTCAAATGGTGCCATTGCAACTGATTCAATGACAAGAATGAGTAAAGAAGGAATAAACCCCTCATTATTTCCTTGCATAAGCAATCTGTGTAGAAAATGCTTCTGGAACAATGACTTGGCAAATGGACATCTTGCCACTAACGTGGAAATAACAGCTAATATCCAGGGGAGTATACTGTACTCAGAAAAGCTTTTTAGCAACATTTATCCAAACCCTACAAAAAATTACCGCACCACTTTCCAGAGATGTCCAAAGCTGCAACATGTATGCTACAGGAAGCTTTCCAGAGCAAGGAGGAATGAGATACTGAGTTTTGCTCAAGAGCTCATTGGGGAGGACAGAGGCAGATCTAAAGCCATATCTTTGAAAGCCTCCTTGCTTTGCTTCACCATACAACTGTTCATCTGTAATCCACTGGTGTATACTGACTCTATGGGAGGGAGGTGGATTTAGGATGTGGAGAGGAAACAGAGCAAATATTCTAAGCTTTCCTATTGCAGTACCATTTGCATGTCCTTCATTGATTTCCTTATCACTGGGTAAGGAATTGGCTGGACGGTCGCACGCAGAGAGTGGTGATCAAGGGCACAATGTCCACCTGGAGACCAGTGACAAGTGGCATCCCTCAAGGGTCGGTACTCAGACCAGTGCTGTTTAACATCTTTGTCAGTGACATGGACAGAGGAATCGAGTGCACTCTCAGCAAGTTTGCAGATGACACCAAGCTGTGTGGCACAGTTGACTTGCTGGAGGGCAGGGATGGCATCCAGAGGGACCTGGACAGGCTGGAGAGGTGGGCCCAGGCTAACCTCATGAAATTTAACAAGGCCAAGTGTAAGGTCCTGCACCTGCGTCGGTGCAGTCTCAAGCACAAATCCAGGCTGGGTGGTGGGCGGCTGGAGAGCAGCCCTGAGGAAAAGGACCTGGGGGTCTGGGTGGATGAGAAGCTCAACATGAGCTGACAGTGTGCACATGCCGCTCAGACAGCAACTGTGTGCTGGGCTGCATTAAGAGCAGCATGGCCAGCAGGGCAAGGGAGGGGATTCTCCCCCTTT
>VWZI01009977.1:412391-477186 GCA_013396835.1 Psilopogon haemacephalus
TGGAACTGGATGATCCTTGAGGTCCCTTCCCACCTAAACCGTTCTATGATTCCATGATTCTATGTCTGACATCTCAAAAGCTGACCCTGATCCATGCTTTACGTGCTTTACCACTGCCTTGTAGAGCCAGCCTGGCAGAAGAAGAGTCCTGGCCTCAAAAACGGAGTAAAATCCTTTCTTGGGTATTATTTTTAAATGGAAGATTAGATTCTGTAGAAAATATTAAAAATTNATTATGTTCCTCTAGGAAGAACAGAAGCTGTGTGTCTTACAAGTGCCACGTTTCTTCGTTGCACTCCAGCAACCAACAGAGATGTAACAGGGCCAAGAGCTGGATGCTTATGTTTTGTGTATCTTGGATGTCAGGTTTTGGAAAATCTGCCTGGTTTACAAATGGTCACCTCATTCTCTGCTGGGAGTTGCATTCCTATTGTTTATTCTGTATTTTTAGCATTGACTCTTGTAACTTGTTTAATTTCCTGAGGCTCAGGTCAGTAAGGTCAGTATCATTTAGAAATTATGACCTTTTTTTTTTTTCCCCCAACTCACAAAAGCTGAATTTAATTTCCTAGATTTCCTTTTTCTCACATGGACAATACAGTTATTGATGGGACATTGTGAAAAGGGCAGGCCTGAGCCTTGACTTCTCCTCAATTCTCATTTGTATTGATGTCAGACACTGATGCAGCTAATACCATCAGCAAAATGTATCTCATTGTCATTGGCATGGAGGATGAAAAGCAAAAACTTTATTTTTCTTGATGATTTATGTTGCCTTCTGCACCCCAAGTCTTTCCTAGACTTGTCAATTGTAGAGGCTGAGCCTCAGTCTTATCTTCAGCCTAATTTGTAACCAATTTACAGTCAGACACTGGTACATCATTCCCACCACAAAGAAACTGGTGACATCTCACTGTACTCCCACCACTTTTATAGTCATAACTCACTGAATGCCTTTATGAGTGCCAAACCATTAATTAACAATGGGGTAATTCATCAGGCTGTGTATTGGTAAAACTTTATTAGCAAGCAAGCCAGAATGGTAAAAACCTTTAAAGGATTTACTTTCCATCTAGTTCCAGGACTGAAAGCAGCAATAAGCTGAGAAAAAACAGTGAGTGTCAAAAAGAGGAGCATAAACCCCTTGATGCCAAACTGAAGTATTTGTTCTAGAGCCAAAGCCATTAAGTTGCACTCTGCTTTGAAACTTAACATGATTTGAAGCTGGGTATGAATTTCTAGTCCTTCAGAGCTAGAAAGGTTAAGGAGTGCGTCCAAAACCCATGTCTGCTGAGGATGCAGAGGTGACAAGGGCCCTGTTGATACATCTTCCCAACGTCAGAGGGATGCAGACTCCATCATCTGAACGAATGTGTCCAGATTGCAGCACAAAGCAGTGCTACCTTAAAACTCACTGACAACTTCTGTGCTGATATTTTTTTTCTTACCAGGCATTTTACACTCAACTACACCACTTGAGGCTGATCCTGGGGCTCAAGCTGTATCACTAGGACAGTTTTGCAGTCCATCAAGCTGTTGAGCTATCTGTGACACTGGTCAAGGGAGTATGTACACTCAGGAAAAACTCCTCTTTCCCTGCAAATGCACAGCCTAATGCTTTTATCCAGCCGTTGCTCCAGAAACTACAAATGGAAATAGCATTTGTGGTAATTGTGAGAGCATAAAAACACAGCCTAATGCACACTTGGGGTGAAAATGTCATGCCACTGACTCCTTTCTGTTGCAGCAACCAAGATAATGTCTTGGTTCACATATAATGGTTCCTGTCTTAAAAGACTGAGGTTAAAAGCCCACTTTTGGATACAGCTGGTAGTGTGGGGTGATGCTATGTCATTCAGAGCTGGTCAAAATTATGAGAGACGCTCTTGTTTCAGCTGCATGATCCTTGGGTTACACTGGTGAAGTCATCCATGTGCAAAGGCATCATCTAATTTAAAGCACTTAACAGTGGTTGAAATCGTTAACACAGTCAGACTAGGTACTTTTCTATAGTCACTGCACAGCAATGAGACTGCTATTGCCAATTCAGGCCCAGCTTATCCCTCTCTAGGACTTTCCTTCTCTTACACTGAACAAGAGAGAATAAACAGCCATGTGAAAATAGGTCTTTAAGTAGCAGGTGGACTATCATCTGTGAAGCAAAGATGAGAACATCCTAATTCATGGGAAGCTTTTATGCACTCTTTTATCACCTTGGCAAGGACCTCATGAGCTGGTTGATGCTCAGCTTTCTGCATACTTGCAGAATTTCACCATTTGTCCCAATACATGATTTCTGGATTCAATAATTTTTGGCATATCCCCCTGCTGCACTAGAGTAAACACACATAATTCAGCATTTCACTGCATCCTGACACAGATACTCAACAGCTTGGTGCATGAGATTAAAGTCCTTCATGGTTTTCCAGGAAAATCTGGAGGACAAAGTCAGAAACGGTAAGAATAAGAACACAGAGTTTTTAAGCAGAGGTTGGTATACTACATTTCCACCCATTAGTGATGCTCTCTGTACTAAGTGCTTCACACAGCAGTGATTGTTGCTTACCAAGGGTGCCGTGCTGCTTGCTCGCAGGTGTATCTTTTATTAGGGTCCTTCTCCATCAAATTCCGAATGAAGTCTTTAGCTGTAAAAAAAAAAAATTAAAATTATATATTAACCTATTACATATATATATATGTGTGTGTGTGTGTGTATACATAAAGTTAAAGCAATAGAGTTGATGCCCAGTTCTGTCGCAGCCAATATCATTGACTAGGCTATCAAATGCCATGTAGGCACAGGACCAGAAAATGGGCCCAGGTCATTTGTCATTTATTAGTACAGTTTCATGGATTGAGTTGAATCTGCTCAAAAAGGCAGTCTGTTTTGGCAGGAGATGAAAGGGTTGAGATAACAAGAAGACAGATAGTGAGAGGATTCAATTAAGGTTTGAGGCTTGTTATGAGAGTTTTATATAATTTTTTTCTCCCTATAGGAATATTTGGAAAAAATCTGTTGCCAGACTGGAACTTCCTGAGAGACAGAAATCACTGTGACATGTTAAGGCTTGGTCTATGCTTATTGAGCTCTTCACATCACTGGCCAGAGTGAGCATGGGCAAAGGAAGGTCTCTGGACCTACAGGAAGAGTAGCAGGCACTGTGGCTATTCAGACCCAGGTACGTCAGCTGCACCAGAGAACCAGTCTGTGCCAGTATCAGTTGCCTTGGGTCATTTATCATTTATTAGTACAGATATAACCAAAGTGACTTAGGGCTAAATCCAAGTTATTTAGTATGGGAGATACAAGCTCAAGGTGTCTACTCCTGCAGCTATATTTAAGAGTGGAATGGATAACTCAGACTCGGCAGATTCCAAACTTCCTAAATCTCTGGTCAGCCAAGTGGCTCTGATCATCTTAGTGGTCTGAATATGGCCACATCTGTTGGAGATGTTGCTGGTAAACTGAATGGGAAAGGCAAGGAGGAGGTCAGATGCCACAGCAGAGGAGTTTCTCATTGCTCACTCCGAGCACGCACATGGGCAGCTGTGAGGATGTGTTGTGCGTTGAAAAACAAGTTACAGATGAAAATGGATTCCCCTGAGCATAAGCTAATGTAGTTTTAATTGACACTATAATAGAAAAAAGGGAGATCACAGCATGGCATGTGTCCAGTGGTTGTAGAAGAGAGTAGCTGAAGGAACCACAGTGAAGCCAAATATGGCAGGAAAATCTTTGTGCTGATTTACGTGATGGCCTTTCTCCTAAAATGCAAAGGGGTCTGCCAACAGACCTTCATATTTTCTCTGAAAACTCTTATGGGCTTTAAAAAACCCTTCTCATCACATTTCAATGGTATCTGGACAGCAGATGTAAGCAGCATGAAGTGTTCTCTATGGAGATAAGACAATATGTGATCACCTTTAAAATAAAACAATGTTAATTTCTGTCTCACTTGCCTTAATCAGTAGTACTAATGATTCAGAAAACTGCGCTTCTAGGGATGTATCTGCATGATGAAATATTCCTAGAATTCATTTCTTCTCCTGCATGAAATGGCAGATGTTCCCCTGGGTTGGACAGAGCAAGGACACCGATTTTGTGTGACCTCTTGGAGACCACACAACATGCTAGCGGCGCCTGCAAGCTGCAATGCTGAACATGTCCTTGCTGCCATCTACAGACACTGATGCTGGCAGACCATAAGCCGTGCTGCAGCCAGAAGTCTCTAGGCATAGCTGTCTGTAACAAGTTGATCTATCTGTCTCTCTTCTTGACTGACTATGGCAGACACAAGCAGCCACTATGAGATGGGGAACTGGATAAGCATATGGGCAGCTGTCTGGATCAAAGCATGTGGGCAGTGCTTCCAGGTCCTGAATCTGCTTACCCAACTCATTTGGACATTATTTGCTGGTAATACTTCAGACTGGTTTTAGACCTGAGGTGCAGTGTCAATTACAGAACCAAGCTGGTTTGTCACCTTATTATTAACAACATAGAAAGCATCTGCTTTTTATTCAGATATCATGGAGAAATTAAACTGCTTTGTCTTCTTGGGGTAGTCTTCTGCTACCTTCATCTTCTGTTCCAGCTACATTTTAGTGCTTTATGTGTGGCTGGGCAAAATGGTACTTAATTTGCTCTCCCACGGAAATAAACTCCCATAAATACTTGAACATTCCTAATATTGTCAGTTAAAATGGGCTCAGCATGTGATGGGTAGTTCCCACACCTAGAGGAGGGTTGTTTACAACAGGTACACGTGCATGGTTGCTGCAATTAAAGAAGCAGTAGGTTCTTACCTGACTCGGAGATGTCATCCCAATATGGAGAGTCAAACTCATACTCTGCCTTAAGGATCTGCTCAAAGAGTTTGGAGTCATTTTCATCATAGAAAGGGGGATACCCACAGAGCCTAACAGAGAACAAGAAGAAGGAGAAACTATTTTTTAAGACTTGACCCAGAAACTTTTCAAGCATGCAAACCCTACCATGACAGAAGTTTGTTCAGGGACATGTGAACTCTGATTGGTACTACCCTGGACAAAGCAATTCTGCATGAACATGTCATGCACGGTTTTGGGTGTTGAGCTGGAGAAGTAGTTTTATTACATGGCCATGAGCCCTTCCATCCTCACCTCTATACATGGTAAAGAGAAACTCTCTTGAGCTACATCCTACATTCACAGAGCACCAGTCTCTCTTATTCCTCAGTGCCACCATTTCCCATCCAGGAGTCTTCTCCATTCTGTCTTCACTGCCAGTTCCTCTGGACTGCTCTGACTCAGTACCTTACACTGGCTTTATTTCCCCCTAAGTAGTTGAGAGACAGTGCAGCGTGCAGACATGCAGGCACAGCAGAGCCTTAGGAACTGTGGACATGTGAGAGGTGGCAACACTTACCCACTCACCTGCTTGGCATCAGGATGGGCTCTGAGCACAAGCTGTGGTCTCTAGAATATGCAAAAGACTGTATCTGTATAGGGAGGTTTATTGTACAACTGTGGAGCTGCTGGCCACCTTCATGGACCTCTTCTCTAGCACAACAGGGAGGAAGATGGTGCAAAGCAGAACAAGGAGCTCCACAAAGCTATCAGGCAAAGGGCAGGATGCATCTGCAGGTTGTGCTGGTCTCCCAAACAGAATGAGGAGGACATCTGGGAGTCACTCCACCTCTGCAGCAGAGCATGCAGGGAGTGTACGCAGACCTGCTACTGCAGAGACATGTGGAGAGCCTCTTTCCCACTTCTGCAACTGATTTTGCTGCCCACATCAAACTGCCAACCTTGCCTACAGCCCTGTCCTGGTTTTCACCATTCATAATTGTACTTCTCAGAAAACCTAGCCTCAGGACAAGCAGGACACTGGACACCATTTGCCATGTTCAAGCTAAACCATGTTTGAGATAAAGCACTCAGGGTGCATGCTCCCAGTGCTGAGGACAGCAGGACAGTCATTCTGCTGAGGCAGAGCTTCTTCAGCCCTGCAGATGCTGAGCATGGGAAAAAAACACATTTGGCACTGTATGAAGCAAAAGCAGCAACAGAACTCATGTGTCAGAAATCCCCCACATCCAGCTGATGCTGCCTGCCCCTTTTGCTCAGACAGGCAGTCAAAGATGCCTCTTCTTCAGGTTTTATACCAATATTGCAAAGCTGGTATGGCTGATCCATACCAACTCTGGCCCAAGGTTTTAGCAAACCCACCCCACTCCTAGCCAAACAGGTCTTCCTGTCTCTATTGTTTCTCTATAGACAGGTTCCAGTTTCCCCCTCTTATCTCTAGTCTATGGTGGAAATTATTATTTCACATATTTGCCAATATTGAAATGATCTTTCTTTTTTTCCTATGGTTTCTTTAAACCCTGAGTCAATCAGCCTGAATCACGCATTTAACTGAGAGCCAGCCATTATAAACAGACTGAAGATCTAACTGAAACACTACACTGTAGCAAGGAGAGAGGGACTGTAAGAGATGAAATATTCAAGTTATTTATAACCTAAAGCCAGCCGGCTGCCCTGGAGGTTATTTGAACCAACTCAACACTTGAGGGTGAAAAGAGCAATGTTTTGTTAGCTCTGAAGAGCCAGTGTGCTTGATAAATAATTTAAATGCTGAGTGAGATGTTGATCTGCGTCACATCCATATTGACCTGGAAGAACTCTACTGAGGTTTGTAGCATAATAATGAATCCACTGTGGTTCAGCTGAAACAGAAAGATCTGTCTTTATCTCGCAAAGCAGATGAGCCAGTCCTCCTTTGTGTCCTAGTGCCATTATCTAAAGAAAGTAAGATAACCCCATGCCAGACATGAGTTTACATTCAGAGCAGGGCTGCATACCTACTAAACAGGCACACACTTGTGTATGGGGCTTGATGCAGCAGCTTCCACATGAAACAGAGGTGGAAGCAGCGTATGAGAAGGGTCATTAAAAACTATGCATTTCAGCAAATGCCCAAAAGCCACTCTGCACCTGGATGATGGAGGAAAAACACTTGATAACTGAATGTAGAAAATGGATCCACAACCAGTCTCCATATGTACAAATATCTAAGAAGAATGTTCATATAACTTGCTTTAATGCAATCAATATTAGTATCTGAAGGGGGCCTACAGGAAGGCTGGGGAGAGACTATTTACAAAGTCTCGTAATGACAGGACGAGGGGTAATGGGTTCAAACTGGCAGAGGGGAGATTTAAATGGGATGTTAGGAGGAAGTTCTTCACAGTGAGAGTGGTGAGACACTGAAATGGGTTGCCCAGGGAGGCTGTGGCTGCTCCCTCCCTGGAGGTGTTCAAGGCCAGGCTGGATGAGACCTTGAGTGACTTGTTCTAGTGGGAGGTGTCCCTGCCTATGGCAGGAGGTTGGAACTGGATGATCTTTGAGGTCACTTCCAACCTAAACCATTCTATGATTCTATGATTAGTGTTTACACTCCATAGTCTCAAGGGGGATGTGCACAAACTGACTCACATTCTTCTTGGTTTGTCACAACCCTCAAGATTTTGGGTGCTTTACTGATGGGTTTGGAAAGGCTGGAGTTGATGGCACCAGCATTGCAGCTGTTAGGATGACACTTGGGTAGAGATGTCCAGGTTGGAGGAAAAGTGCTCCTTTAAAGGCTCTCAGAACTTTCACTTGGTCCCTCTTCCCTGGAGGACACATCAGGCTCTATATAAGTCTGTCAGCCCTTCATTAATTTCTTGCTTCCTTCAGCACTTTTCTTAAACAAAACCAAACTGCTCTGATAAAACATCTTAAGGCAAGCAGACAGTGCTGTGCATGCCAGGGTGCTGGCAGGCAGCTCTAGAGAGAGAAATAACTCTCTTTAAATGTGCACTGTACTAATTACCTTGGCAAAGGTACAAGAGCACAAGTTAGGACTGCTGTGATTTATACATGCTCATGGCAGCAAAAGGCAGGAGCAAACTGCTGAGCAGCAGAGAGCTGAAGCACTATAACCCTGCAAGGGGAGGGAGCAGAGAGGCATGAAACCCAGCCAGAACCCCAGTCTCTCCAGAGATTTTCATTCCCTTTCCTATCCACATCCAGCTCTTTCCATGCTCCTCTGCATGGCTTGATTATCTACATCTCTGGAGTATTTGACTCTGCATCTGTGAGCTGACTGCAGTGCATCGCAGAGGTGCATGGTGGAAAAGCTGATGTATAAGGAGTCATGCAGGAGGATGCCAAAGCTACTGGAAGCTGGGCACAGGGCAGAAGACAGACTCTTTGGGCTTTGCTTTTCCCTTACTGGTAAGACTTTGAGAAGTGTTAGTCTCTATTACAGGTCATAGGCAGTGACATCCATCCAAACCAGCTCCCTGTTTGAGAGCAGGCTTGAGTACAGGGCAAGGACTGGTCCTGGTTTGACCAGAGGTGGAGATGAACCTCCTACACAGGGCAACACAGTAATGGTTCTCCAGGAAGCAAATCATTGAGGACTTGTACCAGAAAGCATGTGAGAAGGGAGCAAGCTCCTTAGGACAGATGAGGTGGCTTGTGGGAGAGGAACACCAGGGCATCCTGACATAGAGAGAGGTTGGAAGCCAAACTATAGACGGCTTTGTTCTTTTCCTTAAAATCACAGTCTAGGAAGACACAGAATTTTAAAAGCTTCTTGCTTTGATGTTTTACCATTACTGGCTTTGCAGTAAGGGATGAGAAAGCCCCAGTAAAGTATCATGCAATTTATGGCTGGAGAAAATCTTGCTGGACTTCAGCAACTGGGCTACCTTCCAAAGTCCATAATAAGTTTTTATTTAATTCTTAGCCAATCAAAATCCCACCGGCTTAATTTCCATCTGCTGGGACATTTCTGTGTGAAAAAAATGACCTCACTATCAGAGGTTCTGCTGCTTGTCTTCAGATATGCAGAAATAAAAAAATACCCCCCTGCTGTCAATGTGAAAAAGTCCTGCATTTTCCTGGGGGAGCTTCAGGCAGCTAATAGTTGCCATAATTTTCTCACAGTTTCACCAAATAAAAGCTTTTCAGAATTATTTAGTGAACTTATCACATCAGTAGTCTCCTATTCTCAGTTCTTGCCTTAAAAAGAATTATACTGATGAGAAAAAACACAGGTGGATGTACAATGGAAAGATATTGGCAGAAGCTTGGAAATCAAAACTAACTCAGCAGCAAAGTGTGAAAACATGACCCAGGATTTATCTCTAGTAATTTGTTTGATCTATTAGTGAATAGAATCAGAAGAAAATTCAAGGCAAAGGGNTGCTAGATATTAAGGGTGATACCAAACATTATATAACCCATTTGCATGGCACTAGAGTTAGTTTTACAAGCAATTTTATAGTGAGATTAGAGCAAAGCATTCAGTAAGTGCTCAAAAGCCCAACATACATGGTGTGGGAAGTCATCCAAGTGCTATTTATAGGAATAAACATATGCATTCATTTTTACTTTGGGAACAGACTCTCACACTGGCTGACACTGGTGCCCTCACAAAACTGTGCGCAAGGACATATTAGTATGTGGAATACAAAATAAACTCAGAAGCAAACAATGAGGAGCAATCATTTCCCAGTGTCTTTCCAGTGTTTAACTGAGCTATCCTGAGTAATCCAAGTCCACATACATTTTGCTGCCACAAATCCTCACTTCAGAAGTGATCAAGTAAGCTACTCCTCAGTGTCTTGCTCATGTGTGACGTCAAGCAGGTGAGATGACTGACCAGCTTTTCCCAACATATGACTCCAGGATAATGGTGGCAATGTCTTGTGGAACAATATATTTTGTACAGTCCCTGGTTGACCCTTCCATACAAACATCATTGATGATTCATGCACATCTGCTTGGAAATCAAAACTAACTCAGCAGCAAAGTGTGAAAACATGACCCAGGATTTATCTCTAGTAATTTGTTTGATCTATTAGTGAATAGAATCAGAAGAAAATTCAAGGCAAAGGGATGAAGAGACAGGAGGTGTTCATAGTGGCCTTCCAGTACTTAAGGGGGTCCTACAGGAAAAATGAGGAGTCCTCTTGCTCATGGAGGCAGTGACAGGATTAAGGGGTAATGGTTTCAAACTGAAAGGGGTTGGATTTAGATTGGACATACAGAAGTAACTATTTACTGTGAGGTTGGTGAGACACTGTAACAGGCTGTCCACAGAAGCTGTGGATGCCTCCTCCCTGAAAAATTCCAAGGCCATGTTGGATTGGTCTTTGAGCAAGCTGATCAGTTGGAAAGTGTTACTGTCCATGGCAGGAGGTCTGAAACCAGATGATTTCTAAGGTTCCTCTCCACCCAAACCATTCCATAGTTCTGTGATATGACTATGAACAACCAGGGACTGAGGCAGAGCATTTAGTGGTCCCAGTTCCTTTTCTATCTCTAGAACATTTTATACACATGCCCACATTTCATTATATCAAGTATGCATGCAATCAGTATTTTAGCTCTTCAAGCTCTTCTAACCTCTCCTGTGTTCCAGGCAGGTCCAAAAGCCAGTGAAATCTCTTGTTCTTTTTATGCATTACGGTTTTAAGCTAAGTAACTACCAAAACTACCTTGTGATAAGCAGGAAAGCTGAGCACAACAAGAGGACTGCTTCAAATTCACAAATATTGGAACTGGAATAGCAGGAAATTTCGGGCTGTTAAAATTAGTTTGTGTGAATAATGACTTCTCATGCAAAACAGGTTTTGACAAAAACTCTGATGGTGCAGCCTCTGCAATCTGGCTGTCATTGACAAGAAGCATTAGAGACTGGCACCAAAATAGAGATATTCTTTCCTAAGACATCCTTCATCTTGCATATCACAGAAACAAATATTTGTCTAGAGCATTGGTGCCACAGGAATAGTTTGTTCTTCCAGTACCATAAACTGAAGGCTTTCATGTGAGACTGAGCTTGTGTCTGGAGGCACTCAAACCACTTGCAGTAATAATAGCTGAAAGCATCTTTAATTTATGTCTGGCTTCTGTGTTGGATTCCCCTGAGTTTCCATCTTCTTAAATGACAACAGACTGCTCAGAGTGGCTGTGAGGATTCGTGGGAGAGGTGATGGAGGATGATGTGCTTGGATTGCCCTGTGCATAAATTTGTCTCCAACTGGTCTGAATATGTGCAAGTAGCTCCAACTGTGTTGGCTGTGAGACTGAAGATGGTATGTCCAGATGGGTGCGGTGATATATTGCAATCAATAACTCCTGCACAGAGCAGGATTTACCAGCATTGTAGCTAGTGCTTGTGGCATCTCAGCATCATGCTGACCTCAGGTCTCCTACCTCCAGTGGTGTGGCACTGCCAAGACACCAAAACTAGATCTTAAACCTGTGTCCTGTGATATTAGATACCCACTCAGGATTACTTCCTTCCAGATGTCTTTACTTCTCTTCCTCTCTGTTTTTACTGTACCCTTGACATCCACTTCGATATGAGGCCACATATGCAGTTTCTGCCTATTCCTGGAAGCAAAGATGAGATCCAGCTCATGATAGATAGGATGTTCCATCTAAACATGTGGAGAAACTTCTTTATTTTGAGGGTGGTAGAGCACTGGAACAGACTGCTCAGAGAAGTGGTGGAGTCTCCACATCTGGAGTCCTTCAAAATGCACCTGGATGCCATCCTGTGCAACATGCTCTAGGTGGCCCTGCTCTGGCAGCATGGCTTGGACTAGATAGTCCTCAGAGGTCCCTTTCAACCCCTGTCATTCTGTGGTTAGGACACATGAGATATGAGATGGGTTTCTAAACTCTCACTGTAGTCAATAAAGGTAGAGTTAAAAGAGACCAGTGAGTGATGTAAATGTACCACAAAGCAGATGAAAACCTACTGTGAGGCAGAGGTCTGAGCATGGAGTAGGGTGTGATCAGTGAGTAGTCTCAGCATGGGTATCTGATGCTATTCAACACAGTCAGTAGTCTCCCACTTGGCTTCTACCTGCCAATCCAGAAAGGTGTCCATAGTGTGTTTCACTTGCCAAACACATGATCAGAGGTTCTGAAGCACCTCTGCTATGAGGACAGGCTAAGAGAGTGGGGGCTCTTCAGCCTGGAGAAGAGAAGGCTTCAAGGAGACCTTATAGTATCTGAAGGGGGCCTACAGGAGGGATGAGGAGGGACTATGCACAAACTCTTGTTATGACAGGATGAAGAGTAATGGGTTTAAACTGGCAGAGGGGAGATTTAAATGGGATGTTAGGAGGAAGTTCTTTACAGTGAGGGTGGTGAGACACTGGAACAGGTTGCCCAGGGAGGTTGTGTCTGCTCCCTCCCTGGATGTGTTCAAGGCCAGGCTGGATGAGGTCTTGAGTGACCTGATCTAGTGGGAGGTGTCCCTGCCTTCGGCAGGGGGTTGGAACTGGATTATCTTTGAGGTCTCTTCCAATCTAAACCATTCTATGATTCTATATTTATAAACATTTGTTAAATCCCCTTGATCGACCTGTTCTAGTGGGAGGGTCCCTGCCTATGGTGGGGTGTTAGAAATGGATGATCTGTGAGGTGCCTTCCAACTTAAACCATTCTATGATTCTATGTGGCTGTCCCAGACACCTTATATGGCACTAAACACTCAAGTTTAGGCAACTGAATGGGCCATCCCAGGGAAACGACTACTTACATCTACCTTGGCTGCACTGAGGTGCCCACATGTAGAGCCTAGTGCTACTGGAGAAGCTGCTGAGTGCACAGGACCCCTGTCCCCAGTTGGCAGGTACACCATGTGACTGTGGGGATCTAAACCATCCTGCAGCCACAACTTGAGACCAGACAGGACACTACGTGTGACTGAAACAGAGCTAAGCACCTACGTTACAGTAACCAAAATGAGCCTTGGAGCGTCACTGACTGTCACAGGAGCCGAAGGATGGAGCTCAGATACAGAAACGTTCAAGGTGATTTGATCTCAGATCGAATCCCACCTAAGCAGTAACAATCTGGCAAATACATTACCACGCTCCTTCCAGAGCAAGGCACTGCTGACATTCATTTTGACCGCATACAATGCAAATCAAGCCTTTTTATTACAAGAAACACAGAAATCCTGAAAAAGTTTCCTCGTCTTGCAAACGAAAAATTTGAAAGGACTCATTCTTACTAAACTGATTTAAGCCTTCGGGGTTTGGAATTCCCCATAAAGTAAACGGGGAATTCACATTTGAGGAGTATATATGACTTGTTTGACAAGCTCAGCACAAGCTGATTTGGAAAACAGAGCAGCAAACAACTGAGGTGAACCTTGCAGAAAGCGCAGCTTTACCTAGGAAAAGAGGAGAACTGTGGGTGGAATTGAAACCTTCACCTATCAAAACGCGTTCACAAACTGGGTGTGGAGGACACAGGACTGTCTCACTCAAATTCCTTGGCAAAGCACCTAATAAGAGGTCTGCCAGCAAAAAAAATTACTTTTGGTGTACGAGCCATGGGTGAATGGGACTGAACACTTGGAGGAAAGCAGAGTGTGGTGGTTTGAGCTAATTGGAGAATTTGAGTGAGAAATTAGACTATTGGCTGAGAGAGGTAAACACAGTATGTCACTTCACCAAGTTTTACTGAGAAAGAAAAAAAGAAGTTTTTAAGAACTGTTCTGAAAACAATCAGATAGAAGATGGCTTCTGACCCTTCTGGCTGCAGCTGCTTCTCTTGCATGGTCTCCTTTCCCTTTGTCTTGGTAACTAATTCAGAGTAAAACTACTAACTTTTCTCCTACTACTAATCCCCCTGGCCGATCTACTTCAGCTTATCTGTAGCATCAACAGGTGGTGAGATAAGACTGGGGAAGGGGGGAAAGGTGGTGGAAGGGGTGTTTGGTTATCCCTCATGGAGATTTTGGGTCTCTGGGAGGGGTGTGGTGTCTGTATTACCTTTTTATTGTATATATATGTAAATATCTGTTATACCTTGTAAATATTTGTTTGTATATTGTGCATTGCTGTAAATATAAAGCTTCATTTATTAACTTCTAGTGTTTTTCTGAGTCCTAGCCGGGGTTTATAAAAGGTGGGGGGGCAGGTAACTGCTAAACCACTACACAGAGCCAAGTTTGCCTCCTGGCAGCCAGGATGCAAAAGTTCACAATCCTCCTATGCGGTGTCAGGTGGACACATTTTCATGATGGGTATTTTGACAATAAACTGAACCTAGGCAGCAGCTGAACCTGGAAGTGTGGTAGCAAACTACTGTATTCCACTTGCAGCCTCATTCACACTCTCTGGAGCTGGTACTCAGCAAGGTAGTACAAAAAATACAGAAAAGACTGAACCTGATTGTCCTGCTATGGGCTAGCAAGGACCAAAACTCAAAGCCTCCAACTCCAAGTCTTTCTGTGCTCAGGTTTGCTTGTAGAAACTGCTAAGTTTGAGTCAGCACACACGATCCTTGTCTAAAAGAGAACTAGAAATGATGTGTGAAGCAGCCTCTGAGGTATTTTGGCATGCCTGCTGACTTCCTAGCTGCTGTAGCATGTCATGCTGGGCTTTGTCATAGAGTGAGAATCAGCACTGCTGATTTTTGCTTTGTTATGCAAAAGCTTTTTGCATCCTGCTGTTGATGATTGCTCCAAGATAAATCCATTACTCTGCAAAGTTTTGGAATCAACAAGTTTTCAGATACTCATGGAGACTGGAAAGCCAGTCACAAAGGTAATGTTCTTTAGGCAGGACTTTGTTTCAAATAAGCAAACATATGTTCAAAGAAACAAAGCTATTATTAAGAAAAAAGCTACTTTGGATACCATATAACTTACACTCCAGATTAAATAAAAATGTAAAGAAAAAATATTGCAGAGTGGATAAACGATGAGGTGTGTTCTGGCAAAAAATAGTTCTACTACATCATCAAAAAGTTATTCATGCTGACAAGCCATGAAATGTTTGCATAAGGAAAAAGAGAACAAATCAGGAATGCTTTAATGCTGCGCCTCATTGGAGCTCCTTTTTCCTTCAGTCTTGTTTAACTGTGACAGTTGTGGAAAAGTGGGAAAAAAAGGGAAATGCTGGCATGGAAAGACATTTGTTTCTGCAGCAGTCAACAGCTACACAGCAGCCTTGTTGCTCTTTTGCACAAAATGAACATGCTAATTGTTCACTGCATAGTTCACTGTGAGTTAGTCCATAGCAAAGCCTCCACCTCCTCTCAAAGACCTGCATGAATAGCTCCTGCTAGGCTGTGCAGATGCAGCCTATGCAACTGTTATTTGAATGATACACATCTGTTTCTCAAATGGCACACCTGGACTCACAGACCTGGGCCCTGAGCATAGACTACCCCATCAAGACAGGCCCTTAAGCTAGAGGCAGTCTTTCTACAGGCTCATAGACAACAAGTTCTGCATTTTCTTTTCAATTCAAATATTAGCAGTGATATCATACACCTATGCACACAGAGCTGGATGCAGGCGATGGTTCTCAGAAGGTCCTGGTTAATTTCCTACCACTTCTGCCCAAATTTCAGCCTTTATGTCTCTAAGGAGGTGTCCAGGTTTTATGTTATCCTGGTATCCTGGGGTACAAGTGTCAGAAACTAACTTTTTTTCCTTTGGATTAAGTGGGTAACTGCATGATGGGAGAGAATGTTGTCCCAAAGCTACCCTTGAAAAATCAGCAGATACTCACAGGATGTATGCAATGACCCCAATGGACCAGCAGTCCACAGCTTTGCTGTAGGGTTTCTGGGCCAGCACTTCAGGAGCTGAAAAGAAAAACAAGCACATGTTGTTAAGACCAAATGTTTTAATGTGTCAAAAGGTAGGACCCTGAAGCTCGAAGCTCTCTGAGATCTTGTGTTGCCTTCCACATATGTATCCTGCTGTTTCTTAAGGTCATATTCTCAAAATGAAGGATGAATCAAAGTGGAGCAACCCCCTCATTTTTTGATTCAGAGAACAGAAAACAAAACTAAGCACAGAAAAACGCACGAGAGGCAGAGGATCATCACTTAGCTGTCAGAGGAATTTCAGGAGACTTGAAGGAAAATGATGTTGAGTTTCACACTGGTGCTGAGATGCACATTAACCTGGCTGCCTTGTAGCTCCATCACATCTTTCTGCCAAATCAGAGATGTGAAAAGGAAACTGAGAAAGTGCAGCATGACAGGGAGGTGATAAGCTACATCTACAGGAGGGGAAAGAGACCTGTCACCACACCTCCCAGCAGCTGCTTTCCAAAGCCTGCTGAATGTCATGAGGAGTCATTTGTCCTTCTGCTTCTGGGTAGACACACAATCCAGAGGGAGAAATGAAAACTAGCAGGGACTGGAAACATACAGAAAGGAACTTCTGCCTCCATATCTTTCAGCTAGCATAGCCTGAATTTTGCTAGAAGCGAGAGCCTGGGCATACTTTGTGGGTCTGCTTTCCTATCTTATAATCACAGAACAGAATCACAGGATGTTCGGTGTTGGAAAAGACCTTCAAAGGTCATCTAGTCCAAACTCCTCTGCAGTGAACAGGGACATCTTTCACTAGATCACATTTCTCAGAGCCCTGTCCAACCTGACCTTGATGTTTCCAGGGAACAATCTAACACCTCTATGTGCAACCTCTGCCAGTGTTTGACCACCCTCATTCTAAAAAATGTCTTTCCTTCTATCTAGTCTAAACCTCTCTTCTTGTAGATTAAAATCATCATCATGTCCTGTCACAATAGGCCTTGCTAAAAAGATCATCCTCATCTTTCTTATAAGCCCCTCTACATACTGAAAGCCCAGGATTTCCTGGAGGCTGCTCCAGGCTGAACAACTCCCTCTTTCTCAGCCTTTCTCATAGGAGAGGTGCTCCAGTTCTTACACCAGTGACAGTGGGATTTTGTTGTTTTGTTTTGTTTGAGAGCCTGGACTATTATTGGGACTATGTGATGCCAATTCTTAAACTTACATTTTAAAACCCTGCAACTCTAATATTTTTCATGTAAAGAAGCAGACTTTCTACACTGGGTTTTTAAAAGCACAGTATTTCCTCTGAATACTCTGGAGTTCAAATGCTGTAAAAAAATCATGAAGGGGCAAGTCCCAGCAAAAATATTTATTTCGGGTTACATCTTCCTCTGTTACAGCCTTGTCAACATCAAAAGAGTTGCTTGAAGAACAGGTAAAAAATATGTGAAGCACATAAATGTATTAAAACTTGAGCCTCACACTGAGTTGCTGTGTATGCTTTGGACTTTTTGAAGAGTCGTCTTTTTAAGGTAGACAAACCAACAAAACTAAGGTCAAAACTGCCAGTAAGGAAGGGAACAGGAAGCAACAATGAGAAACAGAAAAGACTTTCTGGTGCTTGGGCATGAGAGTTTATAGAAGAGATTGAAAGGAAGGCAGTGTATGAGTTAGGGAAAAAAAACCAAAAACCCCAAACCTCAGAATGTCTTAGGTTAGAAATAAAGATCACCTACTCCAAGCTCTCCATCACGGGCAGGGGTGATGAGGACATGAGAGTCATGTTTCCACAAATGGTAGAATGATGGGAAGTGTGGGTAAAAATACAGCGAGGTAAGAACAGAGCTGGTAGCTGGATTACAGAGACTCTTGAAGACTGGGATATGCCACTGTCTGCAGCATAGGGTAAGTGTCACCCCAGTCTTCAAGCCATCCAGCAAACCCGGCCCACTGAGTTAATAAAAAAATTAAGCGATGGTTCTGTTACTGTATTGCTAAAACTAACACCCTGTTATCATGTGTAAATACTCCAACACCAATCCAATACGTGACAAAGGAGGTTTCTTTCCATTGTACCCTCTCAAACAACCTGGGTCTCTTAATCTGAGTTTTATTCTTCCCGATTCATCAAAATTTGATTCAAAATTTTCCTGTAAAAATATTTTTTTTCAAAATGTGCAACAGAGGGTTTGTGAAAGTCAGTTTCCTGTATCATTTCCTCTCTGTGACTGAATTTTGTAACAAAATATGTGGAAGAAAGGAGTTAATTTCCCTCTGTCTTTGGTGATTCGATGTCTTTCAAGTCTGCAGTCCTTTCAAATTTCCAATATTTTGTTTGTATATCTCTTCTACCTTTGACTGTCTGTTCCTGTTTGCATCATTTTCAAGACTGGTAAACATTACTGGAGGCACTGGAACAGGCTGCCCAGGGAGGCTGTGGCTGCTCCCTCCCTGGATGTGTTCAAGGCCAGGCTGGATGAGGTCTTGAGCGACCTAATCTAGTGGGAGGGGTCCCTGCCTATGGTGGAGGGATGGAACTGGATGATCTTTGAGGTCTCTTCCAGCCTAAACCATTCTATGATTCTATGATTATGCATCTTATATTCCCCAAAGAAAATATATGCAAATGGATCCTGAGCACCAAGGATCCTAGTGAGCTCCTGACATTATACAGATATGCCACATTAACGTAACAGAAAACAGATCTGATACAAGGGCACGTGAACTACATAAATGAACTACCATTACTAAAGGAATCGTAATTATTACATAAATGAAGTACCATTACTACATACATGAATTACCAGCAGGGCAAGGGAGGTGAGTCTCCCCCTTTACTCTGCTCTTGTCAGACCCCACCTGGAGTACTGTGTGCAGTTCTGGAGCCCCCAGCACAGGAAGGACATGGAACTGCTGGAGAGAGTCCAGAGGAGGGCCATGAAAATACTCAAAGGGCTGGAGCACCTCTGCTATGAGGACAGGCTAAGAGAGTGGGGGCTCTTGAGCCTGGAGAAGAGAAGGCTTCGAGGAGACCTTATAGTAACCTTCCAGTATCTGAAAGGGGGCCTACAGGGAGGCAGGGGAGGGACTATTCACAAGGTCTTGTAATGACAGGACGAGGGGGAATGGGTTCAAACTGGCAGAGGGGAGATTTGAACAGGATGTTAGGAGGAAGTTCTTCACAGTGAGGGTGGCAAGGCACTGGAACAGGTTGCGCAGGGAGGTTGTAGCTGCTCCCTCCCTGGATGTGTTCAAGGCCAGGCTGGATGAGGTCTTGAGCGACCTGATCTAGTGGGAGGTGTCCCTGCCTATGGCAGGGGGTTGGAACTGGATGATCTTTAAGGTCTCTTTCAACCTAAACGATTCTATGATTCTCCCTCCTAAAGCATCAAAGCTGTGCTGGGGCATTTCTTTCTGCTTTAAAGGAGTGAAGAGCACCTGATAACAGGTAGTTGCTGCTGCAAGCAGTGGCTGTGAAGCAGGTAAGATCACCACAGGATCAAACCAAGGCAAATGTGAGGCTACTAACTTTCCTTTGGTAAACTTTATGAAGAAAGGCAAGAGGTGTAAGTAATTATTTTAAGGCCAAATGACTGGTTTTAATTTTTGTTCCAAAGAGCAGACATGCAACAGGAACAGGGCAACATAGGTCAGCCTCATCTGTCTCTGATACACAGAAAAGAGAGAAATATGTAATGAGCTGAAAAACAAGTCAGAGGAGCTCTCAAATATGACAGTAGATCAGTGCCAAATGGCAAAAGCAGGAAATTCAAAGAAAAAATATCCAAGAGCTGATGGCATTAAAGGATCAACACAGATGGCTGAGGAGACAAAACACCAGTTAAGGAGAAGGAGAAAGTCAAAGCGCCCATTTCTTGTGCTGGGAAAATGCCAGCTGAGTAAAGGCTTCCAGTATCAAACCTCCCCAGGGAATTACTGTGGACATAAATGCCGTACAATGATCATTCAGAGATAAGGAAGTCACAAAGCAAACTCGGGCCCTTCTTCCACATCCAGGAACTGCTTCAGGTCAAATCAGCATTATTACCAGGAATATTCTGGGTAAAATTCTTGAGTAATGATCCCAGGGTCTCATCTCACCTGCAGGTACATGCAGGTAAGCTTCCTGTGCCAGACAATCCGCATTTTTGTTTGGGTATTTTTTTGCTTTTAGTAACAAAAAGACTTGAAGTCCTGTTTCTAATGGATGTTTTAAGAGCAGGTACTGAATAGGAACACTTGGAAACCTTTAAGAGAACTGTGGCATTATATTCAATGGGCACAGCTATGCTAATAGACTCCCTAAAATGCAGCTACCGGATGGCATAAACAGCAATCCATATTGTAAAGAGCTCAGATGATGGGGATTGCCCTGATACTTTAAGCCTGTTGAGAAAACTGTACAAATCATGAGGGTGCCTGTTCATCATGCCAGCTTCACACTTAGAAGTGGTTCTCCCTCACTCCCATGATGGTGCATCTCCCAGCAGATTTTGCTGTCTCACGAGAACTCAGTCTAATGCTGTTTTCTGTGGTTTATACAGCTTCTCACAAGCTGTATTCCAGAAGGAATGAAATGTGAACAAAGGGTGATGGTTTTGAAGACCTTTGTAAAAGTGACAAATGAGCAGACTGCCGTAAATGTGGGACAAATAGAAAGATCCAAATAGGGTAAAAATAATCAAGGACCAGCTTTACATTGGGCAGAGACATAGTTCAAATCGGCCAAGCAAACTGGCCTGATGAAAGCCAGGACTAGTACTTCAGCTGGTATCTACTTCAGTGACAGTTTCCATCAAGTTATGTATGTCCTGCAAGTAAAGAAGGGGAAACATGAATACGTTTCATAGGTACAAGATGGCCATGAAATCTGACAGGGAGGCTGAGAAGTGGCAAGTCTGTAAGGTCCACCAAAGGCAGACTGTGCCAGACCCATTGCTTAGAGCTCTTGAAGGTACCATCCCAAGAAGATGGACAGAGAGGAACAACCTTGCAGCATTGAGAAGATGGCTGGATGCATGAAAGGCCAACCCAGCCCCTCCCCTGAAGCCAAAGACAGTGCAAGACCAGTGTGAACTCTGCTGCCAAAATGCCTTCCTCACAGGGTAGACAGGCTAAGAGGCATGTGAAGCAGCTTCATCACAAGAGCACAGTCCCTCTTCCACTGACTCCTAGGATGAAAACAACTGCTTTCACTCCTTTCCAGAGTCCTCTAGTGTCCATCTTGTTCTAGTTGTCTAAGAGTTGAAAGTTTGTGGCTTCAGTTCAGCATTGCACATGTGCAAGCAAACCCTGTTACAGGATATGGCAACGGAACTTAAGCAATCAAACTGTTGTGAGCTTGTGCCTGATCATATTCTGGCAAAAGTAATTCCCGTGCTTTATTTTTACTTTATTACTCATGTCACTGCCTAAAGAACTCCTGAGATTGCTTTTTGCTACTAAGGATATTCCAAAGGCTTAATCGGCATTTTCAAATCGTTGACTCTAAAAGATACTGAATAAGTTAAAATTCAACATGGAAATCCATTGTTTACTCAAATGCTCTGGTCTTCAGCAGGCCTGAGAGAAACACATGGCTTTGAATTGACCTGAAATTGGTACTGAGTTTCTGGCAGTTGTGAAATGACCTTCCATAAAAGCCCAAGAGAAGATAAAAGCAGTGAGTGCAACAGAATGTACAGGGATCAGCCACACATTCAGTCAAGCCCAGTTCCTACACCAGGCAAATAAGACTGAATTTTTTACTTGAAGTTGGGTTGAGAATCAGAGTAGGAATTTTAAATCTTAGTGGGATTAAGAATTAGCCAACCACAAACACAGTTTGTAATTCAGCATTTCTGCAAAAGGGGATCAGCTTGCCTGAGACAGGCTTTCTAACATTTCTTCCTATGATTTTTCAAGTGTCATGCAAGTCCCATCTGCAGAAGTAACCAAAGCTTTTGAAAGACTTTGTCACACACAAAGTCAGTCAGTGAGATCTAATTCCTAAACAGCCAAAATTTCTTTAGAGGAATTTTCTGAGTGACTGGCATGATGTTCTGGTCATTTTCAGGTAGTTTTGATCACCTCCTTCATCAAAATAATGATCTTATTAATGGCCTCAAGGTGACTAACCCAAATCTCTATAATCTTTGTACTGTGTGCAGTTCTGGAGCCCCCAACAGAAGAAGGACATGGAACTGTTGGAGCCAGTCCAGAGGAGGGCCATGAAGATGATCAGAGGGCTGCAGCACGTCTGCTATGAGGACAGGCTGAAAGAGTTGGGGCTTTTCAGCTTGGAAAGGAGAAGGCTTCGAGGAGACCTTATAGTAGCATTCCAGTATCTGAAGGGGGCCTACAGGAAGGCTGGGGAGGGACTATTCACTATTGTAATGACAGGATAAGGGGTAATGGGTTTAAACTGGCGGAGGGGAGATTTAAATGGGATGTTAAGAGGAAGTTCTTCACAGTGAGGGTGGTGAGACACTGGAACAGGTTGCCCAGAGAGGTTGTGTCTGCTCCCTCCCTGGAGGTGTTCAAGGCCAGGCTGGATGAGACCTTGAGCGACCTGATCTAGTGGGAGGTGTCCCTGCCTATGGCAGGGGGTTGGAACTGGATGGTCTATGAGGTCTCTTCCAGCCTAAACCATTCTATGATTCTATGTTAAAAATTATAAATCCCTAATGGCATATACAAATCTTGACCACAACCACACAAATCAGTCAAGGGAGTTGAAAACAGCACTTCAGTGCAGATGATGGGATGGGATCCATGTGAGCTGGTCCACTCACCTAATTTGCAATGAAATGAGCCACATGAGTTGCCTCACTTTACCAATTCAGGTGTTATCTAAGAGTTGGGCATCTAGCCCCAGCTTATCATCTAGACTCCTTCCATGAGAAATGGAGAGTTAAGAATAAGAAGATGAAAATAGAAGGCCATTTCATTAGAGAAGGTTGTATTATCAGGCTTCCTCTTCTATAAGAGTATGTTCTGGTGGACAAGAAGCTCAACATGAGCCAGCAGTGTGCACTTGCAGCCCAGAAAGTCAAACAGATCCCGGGCTGCATCAAGAGAAACATGGCCAGCAGGTCAAGGGAGGTGATTCTCCCCCTCTTGTCTGTTCTGCTGAGACCCCACCTGGAGTACTGCATCCAGTTCTGGAGCCCCTATTACAGGAGGGATGTGGACATGCTGGAGTGTGTCCAGAGAAGGGCCATGAGGATGATCAGAGGGCTGGAGCACCTCTCCTGTGAGGACAGACTGAAAGAGTTGGGGCTGTTCAGTCTGGAGAAGAGGAGGCTCCCAGGTGACCTTATTGTGGCCTTCCAGTATCTGAAGGGGGCCTACAAAAGAGCTGGGGAGGGACTTTTTAGGCTGTCAGGTAGTGACAGGACTAGGGGGAAGGGAGAAAAGCTGGAGGTGGGGAGATTCAGACTGGACATGGGGAGGAAGTTCTTCACATGAGAGTGGTGAAAACCTGGAATGGATTGCCCAGGGAGGTGGTTGGGGCCACATCTCTGGAGATATTTAAGGCAAGGCTGGATGAGGCTGTGGGCAGCCTGATCTAGGGTAGGGTGTCCCTGCCCATGGCAGGTGGGGGTTGGAAGTAGAAGATCCTTGTGTGATCCCTTCCAACCCTGACTGATTCTATGACTCTATGATAAGTAAACATTTAGATTCTCTCATCTTAATAAAAGCAGGTTAACTAATTAGGTTAAATAATCCCAACAGTTAACTTTTCTCCATAGGACCATAATTGCTGAAAAAAATCCTGAAGGAATAAGGTCTTTGAACTGTTGACAGCAATTTAATCTGTCCAGCAGAATTTGCTAATGCACTGCTGGTTATGCACAAAGAAGTTTAGTAATTACACCCTCCCTCATTTCCGAACCACATAAACATGAATTTAGTGTCTCAGGTACCTCTGCTCTTTGGAGATGACACTAAGAAAAGTTGAGTTAAAAAGTGGAGCATTACAAGTTGAAAGTATATCCTCATCAGGGAAATCAGAGATGGTTTGCATAACTGCAAATACTTGGGCAGCAGAAATGAAATGAGATCAGGTCTGCTACAAAGACAGAAGCTTGACCAGCAGTTTGCATAGCAGAATCCAAAATGGATCCATTTCTGGAGACGAAGTATCAAGAACAGCAGGTGCTACTAACTTTTTTACAGAGCCCTGGGTGCCTTTGACCTGTGATATGTGGATGACTTTTTTTCCTAGTAATTTAAGTGGTTAAATTGACAAAAGTTATTAACTCCTTTTAAAATCTTAGAAAATGGAGTGTTCTGCAAGTCCTTAAAGAAAAGCACCAGGAAATGCATTGTGAGTGACAGGTCACTGAATGTTACTTCAATCTTAGGTAAAGTGGCTAGAAAAAAAATAAACCAAACTACAAAAAGAGGTGGCAGACAAGACACACTATGGGCCAGCACAATGCCCCCAATCCAGATGAGGACAAGTATTCATGTTGTGCTATTATGAGGAAGAACCTCTCTGAAAATGTTCAAGGTCAGGTTGGACAGGGCCTTGAGCAAAGTGGTCTAGTGAAAGGTGTCCCTGCCTGTAGTGGGGCAGTTGGAACTAGATGATTTTTAAGGTCTCTTCCAACCCATTCTATGATTTCATGACTCTTTACGTTTATTTGATGGCATTAGTCAGGTGCTGCAAATTGTTGTAGTGCTGGAAGGGATGAAAGCTTCTGGTTGTGGACCAACTTGTACTCGGCTCCAGTGAGGCCTCACCTCCAGTATTGTGTTCAGTTCTGTGCATCTCAATACAAGAAGGATGTGGAGGTGCTGGAGCGAGTGCAAAGGAGGGCAACGATGCTGGGGAAGGGCCTGGAAAATAGATCTTATGAAGAGCAACTGAGGGAGCTGGGGCTGTTTAGTTTGAAGCAGAGGAGGCTGAGAGAGACCTCACTGCTGTCTACAGCTACCTGAAAGGATGTTGTGGAGAGGCTGCTGCTGGTCTCTTCTCACAGGTAAATAGTGATAGAACAAGAGGGAATGACCTCAAGTTGTGACTGGTTAGGTTTAGACTGGACAGTAGGAAACATTTCGTCACAGAAAGAGTGGTCAGGTGTTGGAATGGGCTGCCCAGGGAGGTGGTTGAGTCATCAACCCTGGAGGTGTTCAAAAGCTGTTTGGATGTGGTACATGAGGATATGCTTTAAGGGTGAACTTTGTAGACTAGGGATAACAGTCAGACGTGATGATCCTGGGGGTCTTTTCCAACTGGAATGTTTCTGTGTGAACTGCAGACCATGCATGCAGAAGCCACCAGGTATAACACTCATGCAGGCCCATTTGTGGGGACTGACAACAAAAGTTCTCTGCACTTGGAAAATGTTGTCTGGGAAACCAATTAAATTAAAAAAACCCAAGCCAACCGAACAGAAAAGCAACACTAAAGATAAGCTGTCTCCTGTGCAAAAACAAAAGAGAAAGAACAAATATTTAAAGAGTTTTGCTTTGTGAGAGAGGGGAAAAGCTCCTGTCAGCACTTCAGAAATAAGCGGCTGTGACCTCTTGAACTGTGATGACTAAATCCTGTGTTCAGTAAGGTAACAACAGGCCTGGAGGCACTTGCAGAGCTATCGGCGCCCAGACCATGAGTAATAGGAGCTCTCAAACATCTCTCAAAACACTACAATTTGTGCTACACTCGGAGAGCTTCCTCTCCAAAATAGTAAGTTTCCGTATGTAAATGGCTACACGAAGAGGTCATGTGAGATCTCTCACTGCCCAGGCAGAGACATTTTCATCAGTGCTTCAGCAATCATCATCTGAGCTTCCTAGTGTCTCACAGACCTATTCCAGTCAGTGCCCATTGCAGAACAAAATAAAAAATGTTGATTAATGTTACAAGAGCTGACAGCAAAAATCATGAAAATTCCTGTCTCAGCTCAATTCCTGTTACTGCTTTAAAAGAGTTTACCAGGCTGGTGTGATAACAGTGTTGTGGAAGGCTAATAGGCCTAAAACATGTCCTGGCTTGCCCCACTCTTCTGCTGATGGTGGAAACAGGGGTGGGAGGAAAACAAAGGTTTGGGCCATTATGTCCTCTCCCAAAGTGATAAACAGGTACCCACAGGTGAGTGTCTTGCCCAAATAAGGGTAAGCAAGCCCTGGGTTCACTGAATATGGTCAGCTTTGCAAATGCCATTCTAATTGGTGAATCTCTGTGGCCAAAGGAGCCATTACACTTGGGCAAATAATATAATTGGGGCTAAGTTGCAAGCAGTTGTGCTGCCTCTGCCTCACTGCTCTGCTCCAGCATGTGCTGCTCTGCTCTGCGTTCTGCTCTGCTCAGACAACATGCTTCTGCCTCACTGCTCTTGGCTTGGACAATGTATTCTTCTCTGCCTCATGCTTCAGACCAGCTTAGCCCTGATATTTTGGGCTTGAACTGCCTGGAAACTTAAGTGCCTCAGGTTTACCAGGAGAAGGCATTAAGTGCTTCACAACACGGTGAGAAGTGCCACCGACATAGTGCTCTCCGCACATCTGCAAAAGATCCTGCCTGCACCTTCTCAAACCTCATGCCAAGAGGAACCAGGATCAGATCAGAGATTGTCTGTCTCTTTCCCAGCACCCTGCTATAGCCTGGGAAGATCTGGAAGCCTCTCAATGGCTATCAAGATGCCGAGCAGTTCCAACCCTGCTGCAAAGGACCCAGGGACTATCTCTGAATTATACTCCACCTCTGTGAGCAGAAAAGACTTTCCCTAGTGCTCTAGGCTGCCTCTTTTAAGTGAGGCAGAGCCATTTTGTGGCTAAACCTTTTCCAATTTTCTGATTCTTGTAAATTAAGGAATTGCTTACAAGCATCCTTTTAAAGATTTTTCCTGACCGAATTAGAACCCAAATTTAACTGGTTTGTATATAGTTTGTGGGCGAGGCTTTTTGGAAAGAAAATAACTATATGTTTTATAATTCCTGCCTTATGAATTGCCCCAACTAATTCAAACAGAAGACAGCTGCTATTCAGGCTGCATCCTGATGCGTATGATGTCAACGATGGACTAACAGCTGACAATCATTGCAAACCAAAAAAATCTATTCCTTTCCCTGATATATCAGGATAGAATATGATTGTGCAGTGTGAAGATAATGCCTACAGAAAAAGGTCTTCCTGGGACAAATGCATATCACTGTGTCATAACCCCAACATCATTTTGAGTTCTCACATCATGGTATCATGAGAGTAATGAAAACAGGTGAAGGGGCAGCTACAAAGCGAAAGGAGGCTCCCTGAGACTGCTGGAAAACCTTAGGTCTTTCCTGCTGGAAAAACTCTGAGACAAATCTATCCCTTAGCAAGACACTGTCACTATAGTTTCATGAATTTCCTGGATACCCCTGAGATTAATTTTACCATCTGAGCTGGCTAGCTAGGTAGCGTAGGAGGCACAGTCTTACTGAATCCATCTCCTGTATGAAGTGAGCCTTTTAAATAGCGTTTGCTCAAACAGACCCTGTCAGGACCTGCCATATAATCTCACATTCAATCACCTCAACTTTTTTTATGAAGGATGATGGTAAACACACTGTTAATCAGTATCCTGGTACAACCACTACTGAATGGACTGAAGAACATAGAGTAAATTACAAGAAACAATCTGACACTGTCCAGGAAACCCCAAGGATCTCTGAAGAGCTTTTGCATTGTGACATTTAGGAGTCAGTGATTTAAAAATGTTCTAACAGAGGATTACTGAACATGTCTGAATCATAGAATCACAGAAGGGTCCAGGCTGGAAGGAACCTCTGAAGGTCATCTAGTCCAACCTTGCAGTCAGCAGAGACATCCTCAACTGAATCAGGTTGCCCAGAGCCCTGTTGAGCCTCACTTTGAATATATCCAGGGAAGGGGCCTCAACCACCTCCCTGAGCAACCTGTTTCAGTGTTCCACTATCCTCATAGTAAAGAACTTGTTCCTAACATTCAATCTAAATCTACTCCTCTCTAGTTTGAAGACATTGCCCCTTGTCCTACCACCACAGGTCTTTGTAAACAATCTCCATCCTGCTTGCAGGCCCCCTTAAGGTACTGGAAGGCTGCTATTAGGTCTCCCCAGAACCTTCTCTTCTCCAAGCTGAACAACCCCAGCTGCCTCAGTCTGTTCTCAGTGCTCCAACCCACTCACCATTTTTGTGGCCCTCCTCTGGACCTGCCATTGGGTTCATGTCTTTCGAATATTGAGGGCTTCAGAGCTGGATGCAGTACTCCAGGTAAGGTCTCACCAGAGCATATCAGTGGCAGTATCACCTCTCCGGATCTGCTGGTGATACATCTTTTGATGCAGCCCAAGATGTGATTAACCTTCTGGGCTGCAAGCTCACACTGTCTGCTCCTGTTCAGCTTCTCGACCATCTGCACCCCCAAGTCTTTTTCCACAGGGCTGCTTTCTATCACCTCATCCCCCAGTCTTTATTGATAGGGAGGGTTATTGTGCCCTGTACTTGCTCTTGTTGAACATCATGAGTTTCAACTGGGCCCACCTCTCCAGCTTGTTCAGGTCCCTCTGGATGACATTCCATTTCTGGTGTACTGACACCACCACTCAGCTTGATGTCATCTGAAAACTTGCTGAATAAATGTAGTTCATCTTCTGTGAGGGGAAATCTGAAAAATGTTATCCTATATGATTAAGATACTATGTTATGTTAGGTAAAGCTTTTTGGCTGTACAGGTGCTTGTAGAATTGATGTATTTGAGGATATTCTTCGTGTGTTCCTAGTTTAGCTACAGGCAGTGTCTTTGAGAAAACCAATAAACTGAATCCCCAAAACTCTGAGCTGGTTTGCAGGATGGGGTCCCAAAAGAGAACACCACATAAACCAGAGCACCAGCAGCTTCTGAAATCTTTATTTCTAACAAACATCTGGAAAATCTTATGTGCAGGCACTGGAAATCAAGTGTTGTTCCTTGTTTACTATGTGTCTGTGTTGCAGCTGGGAAGACTGAATGGACAGAATAAGTAAAGCTCTTACCAACATAGCCAGGAGTCCCGCAGGCTGTGGACATCACATCTCCTTTACCCTCCATCTTTGACAGTCCAAAGTCACTGATCATGATTTTTGACTCTTCATCCTGGCTGTAGTAAAGCAAGTTCTCAGGCTAGAAAGGAAAATAAGCAATATGAGTTCTGAATATGTAAGTCCAGTAACAATTTCTGTCAGATGATGGGTTGAATTTGATACAATCCTTTGTTGTATCATGCACTTTAATTTGGTTTCCCTAAACCTTAAGGAGTTGCTCTTACAACCTATATGGAGATACTCTCCAGATTCCTGTATGGCAACTGCTGGAAGAAGCTGACCCCTTGAACTCTGAGTAACTTTACTGGGATAGCAAATTTCTCCTCTGGCACTGCAAGTAAGAACTAAGGCTTGTCCCTTACTTGTGAGACGGTCTGCATATTGCCACTTCAGAGTGACAAAACTTAAGGATTGAAGTAAATATGGCAAATCCAGGAAGTGTAATGGAAAAGTTTTACAGAGAATTTAGAAAAAGGAAAACAATAAGCATTAGAGAATTTTTTTTATCTTTTACAGTGGAAATAAATTGTTGTGAGAGATAACAGAGTTGCAGAAAGATGTTTTAGCTAGAGCTGATTAGGAAAAAATGCTGCAGCACTAAGTACAATGACTTGTTTACATTGTGAGAAAGCAAGAGTCACTCCCCAAAGGCCAGTGACTTTATGCCAACATCAGGAGCATTGGAAAGCCCAGCAAATTCCATCTGCTACAGCAGTGTCCTCCATCCCTATGAATCAGTAACGTGTTCAGGTGGCTAAGAAGGCCAACAACATCTTGGTCAGTATCAGAAATAGTGTGGCCAGCAGGACTGGGGAAGTGATCATGCCCCTGTATTTGGTACTCATGAGGCTGTATCTCAAATACTGTGTTCAGTCTGGGGCTCCTCACTGTGAGAAAGACAACAAGGTGCTGGAGCAGCTCCAGAGAAAGGCAACAGAGCTGGTGAAAGGTCTAGAGCACAGGTCTTAGAGGAGTGGCTGAGGGAACTGGGGTTATTTAGCCTGGAGAAAAGGAGGCTTTGCGGAGACCTCACTGCCCTCTACAACTACCTGAAAGGAGCTCCTAGTGAGGTAGGCATTGGCCTGTTCTTCCAGGTAGTGAGTGACATGCCGAGAGGAAAGAGCTTCAAGTTTCACAAGGGGAGGTCTAAGCTTGGCATAAGGTAAAATTTCTTCACCAGAGATGTTGTCAGGCACTGGAACAGGCTGCCTAGGGAAGTAGTTGTATCATCATCCCTGGAGTTATTTAAGACATGTGGATGTGGTGCTGAGAGACATGGATGCTTGGTAGTGGTAATGGTTGCACTCAAAGATTTTCAAGGTACTTTCCAAATGATTCTTTGATTTTATTTTCTTTGTCATGATACTTCCTAAGTCCAGTGCTCTAACTGCCCATTATAATGCTGACATTGTTTTCAGGCAGTATATGCGTCCTGATTTTTACTAGTGCACTTCTGATCCGTTCAGACATTGGTAGAGATGGTATTAAGGGAAAGACAATTAATTCCTAATGATTTCTGCTGACTCACCTCAAGCTCCCATTTATATTTAGTAAGGCTGAACTCCCATCCATTTAAAATGTAAACTTCTTCAAAACCCCTTTAAAAGATTTCTGGTTCTTCAAATTGGTTAATTCAAAGAGTGTTAATGAGTTGGCTCTGTACAAAGTGAAGCTGCCCAAGCCTTTCAGTCTTTGGCTTCCCTGGACTTCATCCACTGCCATCTCTTGTTATCTGCTACTGTGTTAACTTACATTAAAGACTCAGAGTCCAAATCTACTTTTCCCAACAACAGCAAGTACTATTTTGGTATATGAATAACACATAATTACAATAAGTAATTGTTATGGATGTTTCAAGGGTTGTATTTTTACAGAGTGGATTCTTTCCCAAAGTTTCTTTCTGGGGATCACAATTTGAAATGTAATCTCATCTTGCTATTTTGAGATCATAAAAATTCTTATTATATCCCTGTTTTCACTATCATGGTATGTTTGTGGTAAAAGAAATTCACAAGAGGTGTTTCTCATATACCATATTTTATGAGTCATTTTAACAATGGATACAGTAATGACAAAGACATGCAAAGAAAGATAAAAAGAGAGAGTATTTGCCCCAGAATGCCACTGGAGAAGATTAGCTTGATCTAAATTCAGCATGTCCTTACATAAACTCCAAAACTAATTTGTAGATGAATTTGCTTCCCACTTACCAGATTTCATCTCTTAAAATGGAGGCTTTTTAATAAGGCTAATCTGTTTTAAAATGAAAGCTGCAGCTTTCCTTTAAAGAGAGCTTGTACAATGTGGTACCTAAATTAAGAGAACTCAGACCTCCCTCCAAAACCACTGGTAGCAGAAAGAAGCCTGAAGCTATTTCCTACAAAGTGAACCTGGGAGAAGGTTGATGATGTTAAAAGTACTAAACAATGCTTCCATACTGAAATGAGATGGAACTCTAATAAATATATCTACATACTTCAGCATAAGAGCAGGAAACAAATGGAAACTGAAGGCAACACACGAAGACTGTAGGAGATGTAGGAGACTAATCAGTGCCCCTTTAGAGAAAACCCATTTTCAAGGATTGTTAGGACTAAATTGAACAACATAGAGAAGGAAATATTATTTGTGGACATCAGTGTATATTTTCCTTCAATGGATTCAAAGTTTTGCCTTAAAAGTGTACCAGATCAGTACTTGAAAAACCCAACACATTTCTACTTCGTCTATTCGAGTGAAGACAATAGGATGCTCAGTTCTGGCAGAGGTGTACAGAACTGCAGCAAGCAAGCACCTTGCAGCAGTAAGGTGTGGAGAAGCCTGCAACCCTAGAGGAAAAGCCCCCACACAGTGAAAAGGTCCACATCTAGAGTCCAAGAACTGCAGAAAGAAATGCCTGCATTGAGTATGCCGCCAAAAAAGGGCCATGTCTGCTTCTTTTGGGCACTGCTCCATCTTGGAGAACTCTGCTGCTGGTGATTACACCGGTAATGGGCTTTAATTTGGCCCCACTGCATTGTGTTTTGAGAATAAGCTTGTAATGTTTTATTGTATATCACACAGTGTTTCATATCAGCACTAATTCTGGAGGAGACAGAAAGTAAATAAAAGTATTTGTCATCACCATACTTTTTCATCCATCTTAAGGCATAACAATGAGGTCACATTCATAGCACTACAATCTTCAACAAGAGGAGCTGCTAAAATTTGCAGCACTAAACTGTATTAACAATGCAATTAATTTAAAAATACATTTTGGAAAAAAAAAAGTATTTAATGAAAAAAACCACAAAAATGTATTTAAGAAAACAAGGAAACAAACAAACCATCCAACCCAACTTTGTGGGTTTTGACTCCATTAACGTTCATTAAGCCTTTACATGACACGACTCATTTAGTCAAATTCCACTGTCACGGTGACAACTCAAAGTCACAGTACCAACACCCAAGGAAACTCCTGTGTGCCTCCAAAACATCATCAGAGGTATTATGAAATTCACTGAATCCTTCATTTCTGCAGTAAGGTTTGGTAGAATCAACTAGCTCAGGAAGGGAACCCACCATGGGATTTTTGACATTTGCAGCTTTTCTTAATGTCTTCTGATAATTTATTATTGAAGGCACTAAAGATGGGGAGGTTTAGCTGTGTGTTATGAAATTCAAGCCTTCCCATTTATCTTAGTTTAAGATACTGAAAGGAAACAAGACAGTAATAACGTTTGGGTTTGTTTTTTTTTCTACCTTGTGCTGCAACTTTTTGATGTGATAACACTGTACAGCTGAAAGGAAAAAATCTCTAAAGATCCCATTGGCACACAATGTTCTTAAGAAGAATCCTTGCTGTTAACAGTGTCTCCAAAAACATTGTTCCAAAGAGCATTCAACTTTCCCACACTATCATTACTAATTATTGCTAAGTAAATGTAGCACAGCAATTCTGCAAAATGCTTTATAGCCGTAAACACACCTCAGTTAAGTTTCCTGCCCTGCTGGTACATTTTGGATCCTAATGAAGGACTATTTCTCCACATTGTATGTGCACAACTCTTCCTGTAACAGCACTGATTACAAAGTCCCTGTTAAACCAAATTATGATGGTAGGATATAGAGCTTTCAGAGCATCCCTCATATGGTAAACATATGAAACAGCCAATCCCAGTGGAGGCTGGACTTAATCTCTTAGATTGCAACCTTCATTAACACTGCCTGGAGGATCAAGTCATGCCACAGTCATACCTTGAGGTCCCTGTGTACGATGCCCATTCGGTGCAGGTAGTAGACAGCATCCAGGACCTGCCTGATCAGGGTGCTGGCATCTTTCTCAGTGTAGAATCCTTTCTCAACAATGCGGTCAAAAAGCTCTCCCCCAGACACTCTGGAAAACAGGACAAGATGAAGAAGTGTGAGAACATGCTTGGAAATGTCATTTTTATCTTCTTAAAGGGTGGTCAAGGTCATGCACTTGCCACAGGTGGTCCAAGCACAAATGCACCTGGAGCTCTAGGGGCTCTTCCACTGTCCCAGCAAGAATTTGGCTTTGAGTTTTCCATAGTCCAAGGGCCAGTCATGCTATAATGGAAAATAAAATCCACCACACATCAGAGAGTGGTCAAAGACTCACTAGAACTTTCAGAGGGAAATCACAACTGTACTCCAGCATAAGTCAGGGGAGAAGATGTATTTCCACGCTCTCTGTAGGGAGCTTTGTATAGGTTAATTTGGTCTGCCTTTCTTGCTGGTGTTGGCTCACTCACGTTGTAAGGTTCTCTACTAGTATGATCCCCTGGGGTTCACTTTTCACTCCACCAGCCAAGGCATGGGTTTCACCCTGGAGGAATGGTCCCATTCTCCCTTCTGTATTGGCAAGTGAAATGCACACAGTAGTTGCTGCCAGCACCTATAGAGTGTTAGTTTATTGAAGGACTTTGTGCCTCTGGCACAGCTTTAAATGCTCTCAGAGGTCCCACCCTGTACTTGTACATGTACATTCATTCATCAGCAGCCACAAACCCTTTAGGCAGAGCATGGCCTTTGCCCAGCACTGGTAGCAGACAGTTATTGATGAGGCAGTGTAGGTTATCAGTGCAACTAATCATCAGATGACACAGATGGGGAAAAGACTCCACAACTCAAAGAGGAAAGAAAACAAAATCTTGACATCCCACTATTTAATGTCTTCTATATTACACTATTCCTCTGCCCTGTTAGAAATAATGCATTCTCAACCCAATTTTAAATAAAGAATGGACACATTAAAACTCTCTGGAGGAGCATATGGGGAAACAAAAGAGGAAAGAAATGGCTGAGTAATTGAAATAATAAAACTGCCAACAAAAACTTGCCCTGCTAGGGTAAAGAAAAGATTTCCATTTTAACAAGCAAAACCTATTAAAAAATAAAATGTATGTGATACATTTTTTCAGCAAGTTGCACCACTTAACATATCATAAATAGCACAGTAAAACTTTCTGTAAAAACGAACCTAATAAAAAAAGAAAATAATAAATTATTACAGTCATTAAATATATATGGGCAGGGAGCTTGCCATTATATGAACACTAGGTAATTCAGCCACTCCAAGAAATAATCTGCTTGAATAATGCCATGAAATCACTTCCTAGAGAAGTTTGGAGCCTGAACAGATGAGAAAGTCTATTGCTAAAAACAAACATATTTGACTCTGAAAATGAAAAGCAAACTTGGAAGAAAAAAATAAACCAGATAATCCTCCTATTAAGTGCTAGGCAAACAAACCAAATAGCTTGCTAAAATATTGGCATTAAACTAAAATTCTGCAGCAAAGGTGAATTTTACCCAGGTTCTGAAGTCCACTCACCCAGGAGATCACTGGCCATAACAGCCACTTTGGGGCTTGCTGCTTGCTGCCAAAAGAGACAGCCTGGAGCAGCAGTGCTGGGTTGACAGTGGGGCAGGGAAAGCTCCTGATACTGTACTCACTTGGAGAGCCTGTGGCTTAGGGCACAGCAAGGAAGGAGGCATGCAGTGGCAGGAAGGCCATCACAAGCAACCTGCTCTGTAGTGACACCCTGAACACTGCACAGGAAAACTCTAATTAAACCCCTTTCTTTCCCAGTTTGTCACAGTAAGAGTTGTAATTCTCATATACATACACGTGTGTGTGTGCACATGTGTATTTATACATATATATATATATGTACATATACAAAGAGTGTCGCTCCAAGCTCCTCTCAACCTTACACTCTCTGCCTGACCCACTGCATGCCTTGCCAAGGGAGAACAAGCACACTTCTGCCTCACTGTTCATGGAAAGCAAACATGGTTTTATTGAAACTGGCTCCTACTACCTGACTGTCTTCATATTTCCCCTACAGCCTTTTTGTTTCCCATGGATCGATCGCCCTGAAAATTGAGCTCATGAAGTAATTAATATGACTGCATACAGCAGATTTCTCCATGAAAATGCTGTTCTGCAATTTCCTATGGTGATATTCAAGAGACGGACTCCTTTAGCGGATACTGATTTACATCATACACTTTGCTGCATAAGGACTCTCCTCTTGGACATTTGCTGAGAGTATACTTGCACAAAGACTTTTTCATTAAAATGACAAAATTTCACTCCATGGTAGCTCACTCTCTATCCCCCTTAAGCCTCATTCTTTAATCAAAAGCTTTTCTTATTTAGATTTAGTCCAGTGGATCTACTGTACCCAGACTCAATCTGTTTATAATTTTATTTCAACACACGGAAAATATTTGCAGGCTCTTCAATGATGCTTTGCAAACCAGATCTTAATCCAAGGGTTCAGGAGGAGCAGCTGGTGAGTTTGCAGCCACTTGGTTATTCAATGTCAACAGCATCCCAGGTACACATTGGGAGTTGAGGGAGCCATGCTCCTATTTATTCTTGTGGTGACTCTGTGTTATGCTACCTGGAACTGGCATTACATGTTTACACTCACCTACAGAGACTCCCAGCTGTGGGCAAGAGTCACAGCTGACATTCACCTCCCAAGGATGCTCTGCAACTCACTGCCCAAGACTATGGCTACTTTCTATATGGAGCTTATGTCCATATGGCGTTTCTCCTCCAAGATAGGGTTAACTCAACAGAAACATCATTTGGGAATGCTGCTCCCTGAGTGGGCCCAACACCGACATATGTCAGTGTTGCTCCAGAAGCAAACCAGCAAGGGCAGCTGTGAAGAGGATCTGATCTAAACTCATGGTGGAGATGTGGCCTGTTTGCCTAAAGCTGGTCTTGATTCCAGTCCCCTAAACCTGCTGTGACAGGACTTGGCATCCAAATCTGAGCAGAAATGAGCACTCACAAAGCGCTACTGAAGTTTGTTTGTCACAGGATTTATTGTTCTGGGATTTAATAATTTAAAAAAAAAAAATAGTGGCAGTGTTACATTTGCCCTCTCTACGGCAATTCTGAGAAATGCACAGGAGACAAGAGTTGAAACTGCAGGCAGTAAGAGCAGAATCAAGACTTTGTCTTAAAGAAATTTAAGACAAAGTTTTCTAACCAGAAGGAGGGGGCAGGAGAGATTTCTCATTAGTGGAAGAGGGCTGCTCCTGTCTTGCAGTTGGCACTGGCTCCTGGAGCTGGACACGCTGTCCCAAACAACAGCACAAGGAGCTTTTCCCCTGCTGATTTCAATCTTGGTTCCTAGCAAAGAAAAAGTCAAAGGAGGAGCAGCCAAGTGCAATTACTTGAAGAGCATTTAACTCTGGAAACAGCTCAGGTGTCACACTGCAATCCAGAGCAGCATTAGCCCTCTCTGGGGACTCAGAGCTGGGCAAAAATCAGCAAAGCATGGATGTCTGTTGGAGAGTGTGCAGCTCCATCCCTTGATCCTTCCTCAGCCACTGAACAGTGACTCTCCCCTGGTTCAACAAGCAGCATTGTGGAAGTCCATTGCCTGGATGGAGAAGGAGCTGAGCTGGCTGTCCACATCACACATGTCACCCCAGCAAGTGGCCTGCCCAAACCCAGCAATACAGGAAACAATTTCAAAACAATGCCCAGAAGATTCTTTTAGTCTAGAATGAAAAATAAACACATCCATAAATACGAATACTTTTCCCTTCTATTACAGTTTTTACCTGAGGTTGCATGCCTGTAGTACACATCACTGACCACCTACATGGAAAAAGTCCAGAGTAAACAGTATTTCCATTTCTCATGGAAAAAAAATAGACAAAAGACAGGAACTCTCAGTCTTGACCCAATGGAACATTCAAGGCATGCATCAGTGTTCTCTTCCACAAGCTCTACCCCCCTAAGAATCATAAAATCATAATACAGGTTGGAAAAGACCTTTGATATCATCAAGTCCAACCATTAAACCAGTACTGCCAAGTCCACCAATAGAGCACGTCCCTCAGAGCCACATCTACACATCTGTTAAATACCTCCAGCAATAGTGACACAACCAGTTCTAGGAGCAGCATGTTCCAGCACCTGACAACCCATTTGGTGAAGATATATTTCCTAATGTGCAATCTACACCTCCCCTGGTGCAATCTGAGGCCATTTCCTCCTCTCGTTACTTGGAGAAAAAAAGACTGACCTTAGTCTCCTTACAAGCTCCTTTCAGGTATTTATAGAGAACATTAAGGTCTCCCCTGAGGCTCATTTTCTTCAGGCTAAACAAACACAGTTCCCTCAGCCCTCCTCACAGGACTTGTTCTCTAGACCTTTCACCTCCCTTGTTCCCCTTCTTTGGTAATGCTCCAGCACCTCAATGCCTTTCTTGTAGTGAGGAGCCCAGTGTTGAGTACAGAGGGATGATCACTTCCCAGTGTCCTGCTGGAGACACTACTTCCCACACAAGAGATGCATTGCCTTCAAAACACAGTTTGCAGAGGGGCAGTAGACATAGCTTGACCATATGAAAAACAGACATTATCTGGAATTCTGCTGGGGAGACTCAGACTGCACTCTGGTTCCAGAGTTCCCTGAGGTAAATGCTTCCAAATCTAGTGTTTCATCAAGCAGACTTCATCAATCAGTCATGCAAACAATGCAAGTCTGTCACAGCATCTAGCCTGATGCTGGAGTTTGCAATACAGTCCTACAGTCCCCTGGTCTGCGGTCAGCTATAGAAAGTTTGCACAGCTCTAACGAAGATGAACAAAGAAACAGAGACAGATGTTAAAAACAGCATCTGTGTTCATTGTTATGTTTTCAATCTTTTATTTTCCTGGCTGGATTTGGGAATTTTTCCTCGTTTTTTTCCTAATTTGGTGTTTAATGTAGATCCAAATCTCCAGCACAGGCTGCCACAGTCATGCCTAAGTTTAGCATAGGTTTCAAAAAAACTTTGAAAATGCCGTTGGTTTTGTGTAGAGGGATGAGCTGCCTTTTCATTTGGGCTCTATGTGTGCAGCCTGTTGGCTGAACACCCTGCAATGACAGCTGAAAAGGACCCTTACAATCCTCATTAAAAACAAAGGAGAGAGATGAGGAAATACTTCACCACTGGTATTATACTTGTACTTTACATTAACTCGTTTCATCATTAAGTTCATCAAGAAAGAGCCAAACTGACAAAAGGAGAGCAGCCCCTGCTGCAGGGAAGGAGAAAGGATGCCATCAATCTTTTTCTGAAGCATCCAATTCCTTTGTAGTACCACCAGGAAAGCAGAGCATGCAAAGTTTCAAAGAAATGCTGTGATTAAAGATGAGCACCAAACAAAAACTCCCTTGTAATTTAAGGCTCTTAAATTCATAAAAACAAACCAAGAGCCAATCTCCCTGGACTTCTGATGTTTTTGCCAGCAGTGTGAAACCTGCACCCACATGTTGCAGGTCACTTTACCAGGTGCCTGCCAGACCACCACCACAGCAGGGCTGGCTGGCAGGGGACATCCTTACATATGTTAGCCTTCAGGTAAGGGAATACACAAATAAAAGAACAACTAAATGTTGAAATTAAAAATATGTCAGTCATATATTGATACTAATGTATTCATGTTACCCTTTTGTTCTCTTGCTGGCACCATCTGTGTGTACAGATAAATTCTCTCATTCATTCACCCCTTCATCCTCCACAGTTATCAAGTGTAGGAACCTTTCTACTTGTTTTAGGAGCTTGAAAAATAACACCCTTTGAAATATCACTTTGGCTTCTTTGCCATTTGGAAAAACATTCATGTTTTTCTTTTCTGTCTCTTTTGGAGTACAGGCTGAAACCATTCTGGGTTGTTTACTGCTTGACAGTTTAATTGCTTTTTATCAGAAGTCTTATTGATGAACTCATCAGTGGTGGATTTAAGCAAAGAATCCCATCAAAGCTAATCAGAGAGTGTAGGTTTTTCTCTCCAGAAGAATGTGAAGCTCATGTAATGCTTCATTGCTTTTGAAGTCATAATCCAGCCTTCACTGGACAAGTCAGCAAAGCATCACCACTTTGGGTTAGCAGAACCACCAAGGAGAGGCAGAGTTGATGTTTGAGACTCACTGATAGTGTTTAAACCTGCAGATTAGGGATACCTAAAGGAAATAAATTTGCAGCAGGAGGCATACCAGGCCTATATGAAAAATAAGCTAAATACGATCATCACCCTACAACTGTGAGCAGCTTATGTATCAGGACTTGCATGTTCACAGAGTACTACAATATAAATCAGTAAAAACTCTTCAGTCAGCTGCTGGGACATGAAGCTGGAAGTGTGAGGTGAGATAAGAAAGACTGAAGGGACCATTCCTGGGAAGTTTTGACTTTATTGCTTTTCTCTAATGAATGAATTCTTATTAATACAAATACTTCCATTTAAAATTTTGATTATGTTTTTAATGGAGAGTTTTTCTGTTTGGCTTTAAACTTCCTCTGCATTGTGAAAATGCATGAGAACCCAAAAATTAACCTGGCCACTTTGCTGTGTGAAAGGAAAAAGAAATTGGCTGCCCTGGTCTCATTGTTCAAAGGATGTAACGCATAAGAAGAAAATGAGTAAACAGATTAATAGATTTTAAACCCAGAAAGGAACATTATGATTATTTAGCCTGACCTCTTGCAAATATAAGTATGTGATTAAAACTGTACTTGTGCCAGTAATCTAAGGTGTTAATCAGGCAGGGACAGATATTGCTGCTGAAATACTCCTACAGAGACTTGCCTTATTCAGTGTGCATCTAGAGAATTGCGCTGCCTTTCTCATTTGCAGCACATCATAAAACATGCAGCTTGAACCAGGCAAGGACTTTCCTTGTTATTGCAAATAACACTTTAAATCACTTCAGGTTTTTATCACCCATCTTAGAATCTGATGGTAACATAAATACATGCTCCAAGGCTACCAAAGAAAGGATACAGGATTAGCTTTTCCTTATTTTTTCTGGAATACAGTAGGGGGTGTGTGGTAGAGGGGGATGGATGAGTATCAGCACTCTCTCCTTTGATAGTGCTGTTCAATGCAACATTCCTGTGTGATTTATTCTGGAGGACGGATGGCTCCTCAGTCTTTCATGACAGTTGTGGTGGTGCCTGCACCAGAGGGCTGTGCCCCACCCTGAAGGCTTGTTTTGGAAAGTTTGGGGGAAAATGGTGTAGTCAAGTCTCAGAACCAAACTAAGCAAACTAAACCAGGTTCTTCCCTGACTTAGAAGTTTCATATGACATTTGCTGAGCAGCTGTAGTTGTGCTTTGGAGAACAGATTCTATTTCCACTGGGACAAGACTGCTAAGTCTCTGGAAAACTCAGCTCAGGGATGTAATGTAGTTTGGCAGTAAAAATCTTTGGATATAACATTTTCCTTCAGAGAATCCCTGTGGTGGAGCTTGTTTGAGGTCCATGATTTTTCGAGGTCAATGCTGACTTGTTTTATTAAAAATTTTATTCCATATTGAGATAGTCAACATTGTTTTCAAAATTTTCTCTGGTTCCATCAGCTGTGAAAAGAGTGACAGCACTAGTAGCAATAAAATGACGAAGGACCTCAGGTTTTCAAGTCTCTTGTGACTAAACCTTACTGACAGACAGCTTATGACAGCTCTTCAAATGCCAACAGCCCACTAGTCTCCCTCTATGCTTGTCCCCACAGAAAGCAGTGCATGGAGGAGACCTAAGACCTGCAATCACTGTTTATAAAGTGATTTGCCCAGTGCTGCCATCACTATTTATAAAGCATGTATCTGTAGTAGAGCAACTTGTCCTGATAACCCCACCACACAACCAAATCCTAAGGAAATATTGCAGCAAAATGTCACATCTCTAGTGCTGTGCTGAGGTCTACAGACACCAAGAAAGCCAGAAGATGGACATACCTTTTTGGCACTCTTCTGAACTCTTATGGTTTTATTGGCACTTCCACAAGAGCCAAGACATTATCGAGATTTAGCAGCTTGATTGAACTCAAGCCTGCTTTTTGCCATTAAAAAAATGACCTGAGCAGAGTGGGCATTGAGTGCCCAGAAATGGCCAGAAAGGTGGCAAATATCACACCGCTGGAAGCGTTCCAGGTGAGGTTGAATGGGGCTCTGAGCAACCTGATTTAGTTGAAGATTTTCCTGCTCACTGCAGGCAGGGTTGAAATAGGTGACCTCTAAAGATCCCTTCCAACCCAAACTATTCTAAACTATTCTATGATTCTATGATATATGTTGGCTATTCTCTAGTTTTCTTCACAACTTTGCATTGAAGGCAAAGCCGAAGCTCAGCAACGGTGACTTTCACCAGTGCCCACAGTATCAGCCAAGCAGTTTGATGTCACCACACCTGAACCCATAGGTATGATGTCTCACCACATGTGAACCACAAGCTTCACTATGAAAATAAGCAGCATTTTAAAAACAAAGTCATTAAAATATGCACAGTATGCACAAAATAACTCTTTATTTTTAAAGAAGCAATTACTCCATAATTCATTAATTTCCTCATGTGAGATGCCAGTAAATCAGTCAGCCCAATCAGTCTTGGTCATTGTGCAAGATATATATATATATAGATATATAGCTATATATATCTATATATATATATACACACATGTATGTGTGTGTGTGATTTTTTTGCCTCAACCTTTTCCACTTCGTTTATAGAAAACAGAAAAGTAGAGAGCTCTGTAGACAAATCACCACACAAAATACTTTTTTCCAGTATCCAAGGGCTGGAACAATATATTTCCTAACTGCTGTCATATTTCTGCAGCTCTCCACAAAATAAGTGGATAGTTAAAATCTGGAGGAGATTCCTCACCTGACAGCAATTTAAAAGTAGGTCATGTTTCAGCATTAATAGATTTGGTTTGTTTTCCTTCTAGCTTGTTTTCCAATGGAAACCAACCTCAATGTCCTGCCAGCACTAACTAGGAAGAACAGACCTAAAAATAATGAGAACCATTGTAACTGAAAATGGATAATATAAATTACACAATGTATTATTAAACAGTATGAAATAGAAAATGAATGCAACACTAGAATTTATCCTAAATATATTTTTAAAAAATCAAACATAACACAGAAAAAAAGAATAGTAAAGCTATATAGTATATATAGTATAGTATAGCCCAGCTTTTCTGTGAATAATGGAAATTTGCTTTTGTGTGTGTATTCCTTTTCCTGAGTCTGATTTCCACACGCTTTGTCACAAGTAAGTTTGCAGACATATGTCATCATGGAAATGGCTTATGTTGAGATAATACTGGGTAATATTTGCCTAAGTGCAGAAAGAGCTCTGAAGAACCTTATATCATCTTTATCTCAAATAAAATCAACTCTTTTCAAATGCTTTTCTATATGATGTACAACTTTGAGTTGTCCATCTGGCCTAGACAAACGCAAGCAAGGAATTTTTTTTTTAAACCAAAAAAAAAGACACCCAGTCAACCAGTCAAGATAAGCTGTTTACCAAATCAACTTGCCAAGCACTTAGTAGAAACAATACATTGGGAACTAAATATTAAACCCAAATAGACTAACTTAACTCTGAACTCTTCTATCAAGCTGTTACAACAGCTACCTATACAATTAAAGAGCCATTAATGTGCTCTTCAACTTTTGAGGTAGTGTGAAGAAACTTGCATGGAACTGATGATGAAAACCACAAAATCCTAATTGATTATAATGAAGACTTTCCTAAGAAGCAGCAAGTAACTGAAGTAAGTACAAGTTAAAAACCCATTCAATGTCAACACACAATTTTAGGATATATGACATCTATAAAAATCAGGAAATAAATATTGGAGTTATTAAGGACAGCTCCTTGAAATGCTCTGTGGACATGAAAAGGCAAGCAGAAGGTCTGGGACAAAGATGAGTGAAATGAAGAAAATTTCCCCCCCCCAAACACCTATGGTACACTCACATCTTCAGTAATTTTGACAAAGTTCATCTCACCCAATCTCACAATCTCTACAGAATAACACCCATATGAGCACCATTACCCTCATCTCCTTCAACCAGTGTAAGGAAGGAGGCACTTCTAGGGTGTGGGTGTGAGAAATAGAAATACTAATTTCTGTGTTCATTCAGTCAAATCTCACCTTATTGACCTTTACAGAAAAGAGTCCAGAAAATGCTTTGGCCAAAAGTATAATCAAACTTGGGAAAATGAAGAGAAGAAAAGCAAGCAGGACCAGAGAGCTTCTCCATGAAAACAGATGTCACATTTACAAAGAAAAGAGATGACAGAGCAGGTACAAGTGTACTCTACTGAATCTTGAGAAGGATGGACCATGGAAAAGGGAAATAGAAACATTTTTTTTCAGCCCACAGATGACAAATGTGGGACCTAATGGAATTACCAGGATTTAGAGATGAAAGCATTTGACATCCAAGGGACAATCCTAGAGCAGATGAATCTTTGGCATGACCCAATAAAACGGTGGTCATGTTCTTATGTTTGTACTCACTGAATTAATTATTGAATGATTGACTCAGCTCTGGTTGCATACCTACATTATGGGAGTCTTGTAACTTGTTCACTTAAAATTGAATACGACAGATTCATAGATTTTAAAGCCATTATGAAAATCTAATCTGACCCCAGACAAAATAAAGACTGTATAATTTTTGCCTCTGATCCATAGCTCCTGGATAAACAGAAGACTATCATCTATCAGCATAGCCAGGCTTGACTTAGAAGATACCACTAACCCCTTGTTTGCTTTGTCCAGGGGCTACTTACATATACTAACTGCACTGAGGTTCTTTTCTGATGTCTTGCAACTGGATCACTTTCAACACTGACTTCAGAATCTTCAGCTATATGAAAGCAACCTTACTCTTAGGTTACTTCATTTGTCCTGCTACTATCGCACGTTTCTCTCTCAAAAAAATATTCAACAGCTACTTTCACAGCATCTGTGTAGAGCTAACTAGAAGCTGAGTGCATGTACAGTGGTGCTCATCTCCAGTTCTCCATCTCACTTAAATTACTATGCTTCTGGTGTCTCTATCATAGGAAGGACACAGAGCTAATGGAGTAAGTCTAGAGGAGAGCCACAAAGATGGTCCAAGGGCTGGAACACCTCTGCTATAAGGACAGGCTGAGTGAGATGGTTGTGGTTCAGCCTAGAGAAGAGAAGATTCCAGGAGGACCTTAAAGCTGCCTTCGAATACCTGAAAGGATACTACAGGAAGGTGGGAAAAGGACTTTTCATAAAGGTGTCTAGCAACATAATGGCGTTTAAGGTCAGGCTGGATGAGGCCTTGAGCAGCCAAGTCTAGTCGTGAGGTGTTCCTGCCTATGACAGGGAGGTTGAAGTAGATGACTTCTGAGGTCTCTTCCTATCTAAGCTCTTCTATGATTCACTGAGATTTGCATCAATAACGATCCAGCCACTCCTGGATATGATACGGAGTGGTACTAATTATCTGTATTTCAATAATGAATCAAATATAACCTAAATAGAATATAGACCTCCCGTTAACCACTCTCTTCTGAACACCAGCTGTTCAGTCTACTACGGTATGTTCAATCAAGTTATCTCTGTTCTACACAGCAGAGAGTGAATTTCTCCAATTTTAAGCAGTGGAGAAAAATATCAAACTGTATTCTTACAATCTGGGTGCAGTTTTAGCTAATTAAACCTATGTGACTGTTTAGTGCAATAATCTATCTTCAGTCAGTAAATTCTGTTCCAACTGGAGCTGCTCAGGCACTTGCAATGTCACTGAAAGAACCAGGAAGAACAGGTATTGAATTTGGGAACCTCAGGACAGTATGCAAATCGATCAATCTCTTAAGAGTCATCACTAAAGAGGGACAGTGGACACTGGACATAGTGAGTTAGGATGAGCAGCATATACAACAAGATCAACACTGTTAAAAGAAGTTTATGGGAAACACACTGGTCTAAATCCCACTGCTTCAGCCCCACTGCAATCTGTGATGCCGAAAACACAATGTCCCACCTGAGACTTTCTTCTCACCTACCCTATTTTTTGCAACTTTTCACATTATACATTCTTTTCCAGCTCCATGCATGCAGCCTGTGAGTGGATGTGATTCATGATGCTGCTTGTGGATTGCTGAGAGGACAGAAGCAGCACTCCCAACTGAAGTGTCGTGTTTGTTTGCAGATCGCCAGCTGCCTTCTCCCATTAGCATCAGCTAATTTCCAAGCTGCATCCTTTGCTCAGATACAGCACAGCAGAGACCAGGAGGATTCACTGGTTTGGCTGGAGGGTCGACAGGACAGATATTCTCTCATGACCTCAAGGGAAGATTTATTATGTACAAAAAGAGGTAGGGGGTGGGTGAAGGGAGGGGAAGGGGAAAGTGGGGAAAGGTGGCATCTAGTCCTAATTCCCAAAGTTCTTTAAAACATCCCAAGTTGGTCATGTGAAGCACCAAGGCTCATGTGATTTCTGCTTTTCAACTACTATGGGATGGGATCCTCATGGAGATGCTGACCACAGCATGCCCATTAGAGTTGGGAGCACTGTGGTGCCACCAGCAGACAATGTAGCAACCAGGCAAAGCTGGTCACACTAAGGATAGCCTAAAAAAAATCTGGGAAATTACAAGTAAAACCAGCTGGGCACAAAGAGGGCAGAAAGGATGACTCTGCCAAGTAACCTTTACTTGCTCAGTCCACGTTGGCTGCCTGGCACTAAAACCATGTGCCACAGCCACAGGCTGGTGGGTGGGTTTTTTTGTTTGTTTTAATTTGGCAAAATAGCTGAATTTACTGCCTTTTGAAAAAAAAAAAAATCCAAAAAACCAAATCAAACAAAAAACCATAAAATCCCACTCTTCCTGGAAGGAAAATATTTGTTAAACACTGTAGAAGTAGCACAGTAGACAAAAGAGAAAATTTCCATAATGTTCCACCTAAAACAAATGTGCCCCAGGGCTTATTTTAATAATTCTTCAATTATTGCCTTACTGGTGCCTGATTTAGTCCAGGCCACTGAGATGTTTCTAATGGAACTCATCAATTTATCACAGGGATGACTTCCAAGAATCTAATCAGGCAGCTGAAAACAGACACATGTTCATTTTAATAATGAGGACTCCAGCAAAAGACAGGAGAATTTATGTATTTGTTATTTTTAAAGGTAGCTGTTTGCTCCTGTGTCTTAACAAACTAGGCTGGCCAACTGCCACCATTCTGAGTTTTATTAGTTCTGTCCCATGGCTTTAGGAGAGATTTTAACTATCCACATCTATTGTAACACTTTACATACTTGCCTTGACACAGAAAGCAGAAGTCTTCAGCTAATTCTTCATGAACACAACTCAAGTAGCTCCATAGCAATTTTATTTTCAAGACAGAAGAGTATATCAACGCCAAGAAGAAAACACTGATAGGTCATAGTCAGTATTTTAGGAGTTTGACCTACTGACATGGTGTCTACTCCCATAATATCTTCTAATAAGATATTAATAAGCCACTTTCCTGGAGGTGTTTAAGGCAAGGTTGGATGAGGCTCTGTCCAGCTAATCTAGGGTAGGGTGTCCCTGCCCATGGGCAGGGGGGTTGGAACTAGATGATCCTTGTGGTCCCTTCCAACCCTGACTGACTCTATGATTCTAAGTGAATTAGTGGCAAATTGTTAAAACCAATGTTTCTAAAGAACAAACCCATGGTTGATACAACTAATGATCAGTGTTAGCAAGAGGAATGGAGAAAAGCTAAATTGGATTGTCTCAGATGCAGTAATCTCTGCGAGCTACATCCAGCACCAAAATCCCAATACAGCATAGTTCAAAGACTCTTCTCTAACTCACAGCAAATACCAGAGTTACTTCAAAGTCAGATCATCAGTGTGGGGCTGGTAGTGGGGCGGGGCAGGGCACATCCTGCCCATCCCTGTGAGAGCACCATAAAAATTCTCCCCTCTGTGTGTGGCACCCCAAAGGCAGCTCCTAGGAAGCACCACACTAAAGCAGAGGAAAATGAATGAGGGCATGGCCCTCATTTCCCTCAAGCACCTTAGCCTCCAAAGCATCCAACAGGATTATCCCAAAGCCTTGAAAAACTTGCTGTCTCCTACTATTTGCCATATACTAAGTCTCATTCTTCCTTGAGCTCTACCTCTTGGGGACCATAAAGGATATAATTCCCCCACGTTCCACATTTTATATTTAAACTTCCTTACAAAATTCTATTCACAAGCAAGCCTCAAGCAACAGAAAAAAATACCAGCTTCAGATTACGGCCATGAAACTACTCCTTCCAGCTCAACCTTGCTGCTCTCATGAAGGCCCATGGCAGAAGATGACTCCAAAAGTGTGTTTTCTGCCAGGCACACTGGTTATGGATGAGGTGTAAGTCAACACATGTGAGTTGGGACCTTATCCCTCTCCTAAGGGATGCTAAGGGCATGGTGTTGAACTGGCACCCTAACAGCTCAGTAAATCACATAGAGAATCATAGAATCATAGAATGGTCTAGGTTGGAAGAGACCTCAAAGATCATCCAGTTCCAACCCCCCACCATAGGCAGGGACCCCTCCCACTAGATCAGGTCGCTCAAGACCTCATCCAGCCTGGCCTTGAACACATCCAGGGAGGGAGCAGACACAACCTCCCTGGGCAACCTGTTCCAGTGCCTCGCCACCCTCACTGTGAAGAATTTCTTCCTAACGTCCCGTTCAAATCTCCCCTCCGCCAATTTGAACCCATTCCCCCTCGTCCTGTCATTACAAGACCTTGTGAACAGCCCCTCCCCAGCCCTCCTGTAGGCCCCCCCTCAGATACTGGTAGGCTGCTATAAGGTCTCCCCGAATCCTTGACATTACCACTTAATTGCTGTCTACTTAATTTGCCCAGTACAGGATCTGATGAGCTCCTGGGCATTCCAGCCAACAAAACAGAATGTCCTCATAATTTCATGGATTCAGCTGTGATTTTTAAAAACCCAACTTTCTAATCTTCCCTTTTCATTTTATATGGATACTAATCACGGCTTCTTAGGATGTGTTGCCTATGTTATAAACTTAAATGAAACTCCAAAGCTCTCCCTCTGTCTCAAGCCAAAACTAATGATTAGATTAATCTCAATAATCTAGCAAATATTACCCTCACTGTGCTCCTGGGCTATGTCATTTACACAGTGAAAACACTTAGAAGTTTAGAAAACTCAGGCGTTGGAACAGGCTGCCCAGGGGAGGTGGCTGAGTCACCATCCCTGATGCATTTAAAAGCCATGTAAGTGTGATACTTGGGCATATGGCTTAGTGGTGGACTTGGTAGAGTAGGATTAATGGTTGGACTTGATGATCTTGAAGGTCTTTTCCAACCTAAATAATTCTATTATTCTGATATTCTATGAAAACAGATGATGCTTAAATGGTAGTCAAAGCACATTGCAAAAACTCAGGGGCAAAAATGGAATACAAACTATGGCTGCAGAGTTCACAGGCCCTTAACAGTGATGCTGAGTGTCCTCCATAAGCAAATACCAAGTGGGACAAACCCAGACATGACAGTGCTGCTGCATGGATCACAACAGTGGAGGATTTCACCCAAACACAGTTCACAAGGAAGAAAGCCCATAGCCAGTGCAACCAGTGATCACACTAAGATTATGAGGAAGGACATAGCAAAGTAGTGGTGCAATTTTTATAGCAGAGTAAGTAGTACAAAGGAACACTTACTCTGGCATAGACCATATCTATAGTAGCTACTCCATTCACTGACCAGTACAGAGGAGATGTGAGTATCACAGAGCCTGCCCAACACACTTAACTGAAGAATGCTACTGGTTTAGCTTTTAAAGTGTCAGTGCCTTGAATGTGCATTAACATGTGAGAACTTCTGTAGGATTCCTCGTTTTGTCAATCACTTTCCTCCCAGCACCTTGGAACCTTTGCTCTGATGCCTAAGTATTAGGGCAAAATTATCTGTGCAACTGCTTATCTGCTTTAGAGTGATTATGAGATTGAAAATAGAGAAAACAATACTAAAACTTGGACCCCCAGGCACTGCCAGGGAGGTATTGCGTCTCCCTAAGCCAGTGCATTCAATTTGGTAAAGTGCTATTGTGCTGGTTCGAAGGAAGAGACTAAAGAAAAGTGTTAAGAAGGTAAATACTCAGCTAGATGGTCTGACATCTCTGCTGACTAGGCAGTCTTTGGCTGCCTGATTACCAAGCAAGGTCTCACTAACATCAGACATGGCAAAAAAATAAATTAATATTACTGCAGTGATTACATCTGATACTGAATATAACCCCACCATTCTACCCATGACCCTGTCAGTGTGCAGGGAGTTGTGAGACGTGCAGGATAACCACACTCTCCTGCAAACTCCAAAGCATGGCCACAGGAGCTTCAACTCAGGGGAGATGTGTTTCACCTTTGCTCTGCCACTGACTGCTTCTGTGACCTTGAGCAAGTCACTGAAGGATGAATGTAAAAAACGGCTTAAGTCCCCTGAGAGGGGATTAGGCATCTATGGTAGTTTGATCTGGTAACCCGGGTACTGCTGCTGCCAACAGGTCAAAACTTGCCATGCAGCCAACAGCAAGCAGAAGAGATCCCAGGGTTTGGGGCAAAAACTCTACTCCCTGCTCCAGCTGGAAGAGAGAAGAAAGGAATTCAAGTCAATAGCTCTAACTCTTGGAAAAATTCATAAACCACAGGGTGTTTTCCACACTTTCTTCTGAAAATGTTCCACCTCTCAGAAAATAACTTGAGATTCCCTCAGCGCCATAGCCCTTACTCAGCACCATGACTGCCGTATTGATGCTAATGCCATGGAGCAGTTCCTTCAATGTTCGTAGGGAGCCAGATTCATCTCTTTAAGGAATATGTTCATCCTGTCATGCTTCTGGGAGACGATAATATTAGCCTATGTCTTGCATAACTAACTGAAAAAACACTAAGCCAAGTTTGGTCTAGCAGGAGAGAGTGTGCCTGCCTCCCTGGCAGGCAAACCAGGTGCACTTATGCAGTGGAAGCAGCCATTCACTTCAGCCATTTGTTACAGACCAGTATGGAAAATAGATTTCATGCTGATGATTTATGAAGTGCTTGTTGAAAGCCCTTAAATAATAAGTTATATCCAGGTATGAACATCCAAAGCCACTGTTGAAAATGCTTTCCTGCCCTAGCTATGTTATTTATGCTGCTCCAGTCACAAGAACTCAGCTCCCTGGTCTGGCTCCTCAGCCCAGATCCAGGATTGATCGATCTCAGCACCCCAGATGTCTGTTTTCTATTTGGCTGTGGTATTCCCTGTGTAATATTAAAATGTCATCAATTTGGTTTAACAGGCCAAATAAAGGCCTTAGTCAACCATTTAATGGCTAAGTAAAACATATGGCAAATGCATATCGGTCCAGGGACTACATTAAAAGTTTAAGGGCTCAATTAAGAAGAATCTTACTGGTGTGTTCTCAGGAGGTTAAGAAAACAGAAATGCCAAATGTTTCCCCTCCTTGTAGCTCTTAAGTAGCAGGCTGAAACTGTGCTTTTTGTTAAAGTGCTATTCCAGAATGTTAAAAGCCCCTCTGTATGATACTCAGTAAAAACAAACTATTTATTGGGAAAATACAACAAATATTTATATTATTTGGGGTTTCTTTCATAATTGTTGCTATCTTACCTAAAGGTCCTGTGTTCACTTAAACATGAAGATGCAAAGTACCTAACCCTTCCACAAGGCAATGCCTGATATCCCATCACTCCTGATGCTGAAAGCTCAGGCACGAACCCACCTGAACTTAACTTTCAGAGCTGACCAAAACTCTATTTGAAGACGTAAACCTAAGATGCATTATTTGAACGTTTTCCCTTGGTTTATCTTCCTTAAGATCATGGTGACCCAGCAGAAGGACCATGCCAATTAGGTAACACATCCTGCACACAGCACTGTCTCCAGATACAATTAAGTATTAATAATACCTGGACTGATAATATTACTGCCTAACAATAAACAACACCCTTGAACATCTCAGCTAGCAAGACCAGAATTCCCAGCTCGCCAGGACCAGTTGCGTTTCTGATAGTCTAATGTGTCCATCATATGACCATGGTGTGCATATCCCATACCGATAATGCAGAGACCATCACAAACCTAGCCCAGCAATGTAGCAGAGGCAATGGTATTGCAGCTGCAATCAGGTTGCCTCTGTGGTGTTGGGCCCCTCTAAGACCCGCAGCTATGTATAGTGTCCCTCTCAGTCATGCTGGCACCAGGACACCCCAGCACCACAGACAGCAGATCAGATTGAAAGGCAATATATAGAGAGCATGCAAAAAAGGAGCAGCTCCATGATGGAGCAGTTAGATCACAAGGCTGGGATAGCTCCAGCAACAGACGGCACAACAATAGTCATGATTTCTTCTGCCGTTGTTATTTATAGGCACAAAAATGTAGATCATTTAGAAACTGAGAGTGAGCTGCCAAACTAGACATGGCAGCTGAACCTGCTGCCTAACAGTCAGGCATGTTTTAGGATCTTCCCTCCTGCAGCAGCAGATGCAAAACCTGCAGGGCAGCAGCTCTGAGACAGGAGGACACAGTTTGACTGGCACCTGGTTCACACCAGCACACAAACCACCAACCAAGGCAAGATGGAAAATCTCAATATTCATACTGAAAAGAGTAGTGAGATGCTGAGGTCTGAATCACTGCAGTCGACAGGCATTTTCGCCCTTGACTACAAATGGGCTTTGAATTCGGCCCTACAGTCCTCAAGCAACAGATGGGACATGGGATAAAGATGTGACCACATAATAATTGAATCACTTCAGTTGGAAAAGACCTTTAAGATACTCTGTGAAGGACCCCAGCTGCAAGGAAGGAGGACTGAAAGGCCCTTATGAAAAATACACATGAGCGATTTCAGCAGGTCCCAGTACAGAGAGTCAGGTATTACAGAACGCTAAGGTCTCCTCTCTGCCGTGCTGCCCTCCTCTTTTACTCTGATAAAGGTTTCCTCCTTCTGGTCTTCCTCAGTTTAGGGTACTAGTGATGCTCAGAGTTTACTGACAACTCTGCTTCTGTAGCATGCTCCATCTCTGCTCATAGCCGACTGATTTTGGGAGTTCACCTTGTCTGCTCCCGCTGCCCCCATCACTTGATCTGAGAAATAGCCATTTCACCTCCAGCAGCAATGGAGGAGTTTAGACCACAAACTGCCACTGTTCTCAAAAGAGACACAATACTAAAGCTGAGAACTGGGAAGAATGAATTTACTTTTTGTTTATTTTCTGTACTATGCTGCAACCAAACCCAAACATGAAAACTATTTTTAAACAAAAGCCATACTGTGAACAGATGAGGGAGCACAGTGCAAAAGGAACCTAGTGATCCAGACATTAGTGCTTTTTATTAAACAAATAAAACACTCCAATGAATGCCTCAGAGTCTACAAATTATCCTCACAACTATGCAAAACTACATTCTGTTTCAGCTTTGGGGCTTGTTCAAAATCTGCTCTAGCACTGTTTTCAAGGAAAGTCAATTTATTTCACCCAAGTGGAGATTTAAGACATCAGAGAGCCATCTGGTGGCTTGATTGCCTTCTAATTACAATTTGTCTCTTGGGCTCTTAACTTCCTCTGATCCTATGTTAAATTAGCTGGCCCAGAGCATAAATGCAGATAAATTAAGCAGTGTAAGATGCATGAAAGTACAATTTAAGCACATACAATTTCAGACAAGATCTTCACACTGATTTGGAAACACGAACTGTCCACAAAGTGCAAATTATGAATTTACTCTATGGGGTTTTTTAAAAACTTTTTTTAAAGTTTAGAAGTGGAATAAAGCTTCTCCAAAATCCCCATTGTAGAAAGGAAGGAAGGAAGGAAGGAAGGAAGGAAGGAAGGAACAGAAAGAAAGAAAGAAAAGGTAAAGTACAAAGTATGAAGTAAGATTTTGTTACATTTCTGTGGAATTGACATTCTGTTTTTTAGAAAGCTTCACCATTTTCCTCCACATGTTTTGAAAGACAATCACATCTATGGCTTTGGAAATACAGAAAACAAGGAAAAAGAAAGAACAAATCCCCCAGCTACTGAAACTACATATTACTGCTGATTCAGGCATTCTCCTGGCATTTTTTCCTAAGAGAAACCAAAGCCCAACCACCATTTTCTGAAAACATACCCACCCTCAAAGCTGCTGTGGAAAGAGTGGAGGTCATAGTCCATTACCATCTCCTGGGGCAGAGGTCTGAAATCAGCAGAAGCTGCAGCTCCATTTGCCGTTCGACCTAACTTGTGTTGGTGCACATTAAACGTTCTGAGTATGTCTGCCCAGTCAAGCTCCTCCAGGCCTCAGCAGAGGAAGGACTCCATAATTCGGCTAATCAAGTTAGTGTTGAGTTGCTCATTACTGTCCAGAGACTGGAGCGAATAACAATAGGTGACTTAGGAAGCTCTTCTCAGCCCCAGGGATGATGGCAGTTGAGTGGAAGTCTTCATTATGATAACTCTGGATGTTGACATTTATATTCCAGCTAAGTGTAATTTTGGATGCCCATGTCCCTCTTGGCATTTGGCCCTTACCTCTCTACTCCTGAAAAGACATGTCCTGATCTCTCCATCCCTGCATGGACACATCTCCACAAGCTTTATTCTCAGCTCTGAACCTTCTAGGCAGAAGTTCAGGCAGGGCCAGAATGGATATGTAATTCCACTCCCATGATAAATCTACTAATGACAAATCTCAATCTGTAACAGGGTCACCACTGTCATTACTGGGTTTATCTGACAAACGAGTCTATGATCTTGGGTTTTTCTGCTGTCAGTTTCACAGAGTTTCACTGCATAGGTCTGTTTGGTAACTGAAAACCTTCCCATATGGAGAGGCATTAACTAAGAGCAGGGAAAGATGGTGACAAGGCAGTGCATCCTCTCTGTGCTGGTTTGAGGCTAATTGGAATATTTTAATGAGAAAAATCAGATTACAGACTGAGAAAATAAAACAATGGCAATGTCTACTTCACTCATAGGTTTACTAAGATGTACAAAAGCAAGGACATAAACATAGATAAGACAGTGTGTGCCTGAGCTCTGTCAGAGTCTGTCTCTCCTTGATTTCTAGCTGGATCTGTGTAACCCAACAAATAAATTCTGCTTCTAACCCCCCTCACTGATCTTTCCAGTTCCCCTTGCATGTAAAATTCTGAGATTAAGACTGGGGAGTGGAGAGAGGGTGGAGGGGTAGTTGGGAACTCCTCTTGGGGACTCCGATTTCTGGGAGGGGTATTGTGTTTCTGTATTACTTTAAACTTGTGATTTTCTGTATATAGCTGTAAATATCTGTAATATATTGTAAATATCTGCTCATATACTGTGCTAAGCTGTGAATATAAAGCTTCAGTCCTTAACTTCCAGTCGGTTGAGTCTAGTCTGGGTGAATTCCTAAGTGTGGGGGGATGGGTAACTCCCAAACCATCACACTCTTTGAGAGGACAGAGTAGATGTCACTCCTGGAAAAGGTAACAGGAAAAGTTACACCTGAGCCTCAGCAAAGCGATGCTGTGCTGCTCTCTGGCAGGCAGTGAAGCACGGACCTTGGGATGCCAGGGCTTTCCTAAAGCTCAGCACCATCAGAAACCTGCCCAGGCTTCCCTAAAAAACGCCAGACCTAGAAGACCCTCACTTCAGCCTGAATCAGTGTTACTGCTTCCAACAAAAAAAAAAAAATGCCCAGAAGAAAGTTCCTCAGAAACAAACCAGTAGTTTCTGCAGCTTTGTGGCAGGAGGAGCACAGATACTGGCTTTGTTTTATGCTTTTGGCAAGGACATAATTTGAATTAACAACTAAGATGTTCACCCTTCATCAGTCAGTTGGTGTTCTTCCTTCTATTCCTTAACCGTTTTTTCTACTTGCTTCCAGTACTTTCATGATTTGTACTTCTCTGTGATCCCCACAGGAGGAGCCTCAGTACCACTCTAGCAGGCAGAATTTGATATCATTGAAAAACTTTTGCAGTTTCACCATATGTATACAGCTCTCCTCTCAGTTATTAGCCAGAATTTTTTTTTTTTAATATACATATAAATTACTCTGAAATAGCATATTGATCAATCTGGGTCAGATTTCCAGGGTCATTTTCCATGGACATCTTGAGATTTCTTTAGTCAGAGGCACTTGATGAATTGGGAATTATAGTTTGGGAACATGATTCTCAATTCTCTGTGTAGGAGATTATTTATAGGGGCAAAGATATATCAGAAAGCATTTGAAGGATCACAAAATTAAATACACTTGTAACAACTTCTCTGACAGCAAACTACAGATTTCTGAAGCATTGGAGAGTAGCTGTTAAGACAGTTTTCTCCTGGAAATAGTAAAAACTGGGTTTTGAAAACAGTCTGGTTTGTTTTTTAATACTACCAAAGGCTCCTGTGTCCTAAAGCACAATTTCCCACTCCAAATGCTTCATTTCACCTTTTGCTGTTTGTCTTGAGTTCCAGAGCTTGTGAGATCTCCTAGGCTAAAGCAATGTAACTGTGCCATTGCTAACATCTCAGCACAGAGCATCACAGCATCATAGCCAGGCTGGGAGCACAAATGGATCCTTCCCTGTCTATGCTCTCAGGTGTGATGGAACTGGGATTCTTTAGCCTGAAAAAGAGGCTAAAGGGAGACCTCATTGCTGTCTCTGAAAGGAGGTAGCAGTGAGGTGGGGTTCAGTGGTTCGGTCTCTTCTCTCTAGTATAAAGTGATAGAAAAGGAAATGGCCTCAAGTTGTGTCAGAGGAGCTTTAGATTGGATATCAGGAAAAATTTCTCTACAGGAAGAGTGGTCAGGCATTGGAACAGGATGCCCGAGGAGGTGGTGGAGTCACTGTCCCTGGTGGTGTTCAAGAAACATGTGGACATGGCACTTTGGGACATGGTTTAGGGCCATGGTGGTCTTAGGTTGACAGTCAGATTTTACGATCTTAGAAGTCTTTTCCAACTGAAACAATTCTATGATTCTGTTTTCCAATCAGCAGAGGATGTGATGCATCACCCAACAAACCAAAATCCACCTGGAATTGGCCTAGCATGCTGGGAGATGCTCCATGGTTCCCACTTTAGATGTGGCCCTTGTGCTAAGCAAAATTTCAGCTGGCCTCTGGTCTCCAACGTTGCACAGAAAATAGTTAATCTCTATTTAAAGAATTAAAGTTTATTAAAAAAAACAAAACGAAAACAAAACCCACTAAGCTCTGCCACTAAAATTTGCTAGTAGTAGCAACAGTTTCTGGAGGAACTGCTTCTTGCTGCTCTAAAGCTGGTTAATTAGAAATCTATAGATCAACATTACAGCAAAAAATAACAGAGCTCTTATTTTTCAGGTGTTTAATTATTAATAAATTAATGAGATGGAAACTGAAGTGCAGGGAAAAACAGTTCTCCGTCTGAAAGAAGTTAAAATAAAATCTAAAATGCATTCTCTTCCAGCTTATTAACTTTGACGTAATAACCTGAGGATTTTTTTTTCCCCTTTAGCTCGTATTTTAAGTTTATATTCAGATTTGCACAAAAGTAGTTTGTATATTCAGACTAGATCTTCAAAGAATTTTTCTTTTACAGAGCAAATTTTCCTATTTGGGAAAAGAAAATGCAACAAGGCCATTTATAAAATGTGGTAAAACTTGAAGACAAACATTACTCAGAAAATTCTTACTCTTCAGTGAAGAATCAGCCTGAGCTCAGTTTTCCATCACCGAAGTACAAACTGTACTCTGCAAAATTTCAGGACAAAATTCATTATATGATCCATTACTGATCACGCACAACAAAAAACAAAAAATGCCCAGAAGAAAGTTCCTCAGAAACAAACCAGTAGTAGCCCTTCATTGGAGTCTCTCTAGTATTTCTCAGTCTCTCTTGAATTGGGGAACCTGTAACTGGACACAACCGTAATCAATGCATCAGTGCTGGGACCAGTGCTGTTTAACATCTTTGTCAGTGACATGGACAGAGGAATCGAGTGCATTCTCAGCAAGTTTGCAGATGACACCAAGCTGTGTGACACAGTCGACTTGCTAGAGGGCAGGGATGCCATCCAGAGGGATCCAGACAGCAACTGTGTCCTGGGCTGCATTAAGAGAAGCATTACCAGCACGGCAAGGGAGGTGATTCTCCCCTTTACTCTGCTCTCATCAGACCCCACCTGGAGTACTGTGTGCAGTTCTGGAGCCCCCAGCACAGGAAGGACATGGAACTGCTGGAGAGAGTCCAGAGGAGGGCCACAAAGATGATCAGAGGGCTGGAGCAGCTCTGCTATGAGGACAGGCTGAGAGAGTTGGGGCTTTTCAGCCTGGAGAAGAGAAGGCTTCAAGGAGACCTTATAGCAGCCTACCAGTATCTGAGGGGGGCCTACAGGAGGGCTGGGGAGGGACTGTTCACAAGGTCTTGTAATGACAGGACAAGGGGGAATGGGTTCAAATTGGCAGAGGGGAGATTTGAACGGGACGTTAGGAAGAAATTCTTCACAGTGAGGGTGGTGAGGCACTGGAACAGGTTGCCCAGGGAGGTTGTGTCTGCTCCCTCCCTGGATGTGTTCAAGGCCAGGCTGGATGAGGTCTTGAGTGTCCTGATCTAGTGGTAGGTGTCCCTGCCTGTGGCGGGGGGTTGGAACTGGATGATCTTTGAGGTCTCTTCCAACCTAGACCATTCTATGATTCTATGATCTGCAATACTGGCCAGGTTCCTGTTCCAACTTTCATGGTATTAGAGGCAATTTCAAACTGCAGAAGCCAGAAGTGGGGAGAAAAACTCTTCACCACCCTTTTGATTGTTTCCTTTGAGGTTCAAATTGTTCTCTCTTTCTCTGTCCTGTTCAGCTTTGAGTGACAGATTCACTCACACTTAAGATAATTAAGATAACTTAATTGAATCACAGAATTACAGAATGACAGGATGGTAGGGGTTGGAAGGGACTTCTTGAGTTGAACAAGTCCAGCCTCTCTGCCAAAGCAGGGTCACCTAGGGCAGCTGAAACAGAAACATGTCCAGGTGGGTTTTGAAAGCCTCCAAGGAAGGAGACTCCATAACCTCTCTGGGCAGTTTGTTCCAGTGTTGTCACCCTCACAGTAAAGAAGTTTTCCCTCATGTTGAGGTGGAACTTCCTGTGATCTAGTTTGTGTCTGTTGGTCCTTATCCTGCCACAGGGCAGCACTGAAGAGAGACTGGCCTCTTTGTCTTGACACACACCCTTCAGGTATTTTCATACTTCGATAAGGTCCCCTTTCAGCCTACTCTTCTCCAGGCTACACAGCCCCAGGTCCCTCAGCTGTTCCTTGCAAGACAGATGTTTCTGTCCCTTAATCATCCTTGTAGCCCTTCATTGGAGCCTCTCTAGTATTTCCCTGTCTCTCTTGAATTGGGGAACCTGCAACTGGACACAATACTCCAGATGTGGTCTCATCAGGGCAAAGTAGAGGAGAAGGTCCCTCAACCTGCTGGCCACACTAGTTAATGAATCCCAGGATACCATTGGCCCCTTAGCCATGAGGGCACATTGCACTCTCATCATCAACTTATTGTCCACCAGGACTCCAAGATCCATCTTGATGGAGCTGGTTTTCAAGCAGGTCAACCCTTAACCTGTACTGGTTCATGGGGTTATTCCTCCCCAGGTGCAGGACTCTACATTTATGGTGCAGGACTCTACACTTATCCTTGTTGAACTTCATGACATTCACCTGCCCAACTCCCCAATCTGTCCAGGTCTCACCAAATGGCAGCACAGCCTTCTGGTGTGTCAACCACTCCTCACAGTTTTGCATCATCAGCAAACTTGCTGCGAGTACACTCTATCCATTCATCCAGGTCATTGATGTATATGCTGACCAAGACTGGACCCAGTACTGACCCTCTGGAGAACACCACTAGCTATAGGTCTCCACGTAGACTGAACTGTTGGTCACGACCCTCTGCAGACTGTTGTTTAGCCAGTGTCCAATTCATCTCACTGCCCACTCTTCTAACCCACACTTGCTGAGCTTGCCTACAAGAATGGTAATGGAAACAGTGTGAAAAGCCCTGCTAAGTTCAGGGTACCACAACATCGACTGCTCTCCCTGCATCCACCCATTCAATCACAGCACCTGTAGAAGACCATCATATTAGTCACACATGACTTCCACTTGGTAAATACATGGTGGCTACTCCTGAGAACCTTCTTTTCTTCAACTGCTAGGGAAGTGTGTCCCTATACTCCTCAGAGACACTTCCTTTTCTTTAATTCTTTCCTTACTTTCACATCATTGCTACCCTCTCTGAGGCAGATGTCTCAAAACCAGTACCACCATGGAAACTTCACCTTCCATGTCCTTTGGGCATGTGGCCATTTCCTAACATCTCACACACAGAGAGATCCTTCCTAAATTCTGCTCTTCCTCGGTTGAGATACTGCTGGAATCACCACTGTTGCTGTAATATAAACCCTGTCAGCATCTCCTTGTGAGGGTGTATGGAAATCCTATCACTAGTACCAAAATCACAAACACCTCTCTTCCCTGCCACTGGGAAATGCTGAGCTGTTTACGCAGCGTGTGTTACTCTCTTTTAAAATTCAAAGGAATAAGTTAAAATTATCATAACTTAGTGTCACATGAGAGATAAGCTCCAAAGTTTTATTTGGAATTGCTTGCTGAACAGAAGTTTCTGCAGGCAGTATTTGTTTTTCCCTGAAGAAAAAAAAAAAAGACATCCTTCTCCCTGCTTCAGCAAGAGCCTGAATCACAGCTCACCGAGCATATGGAAAAACTCACAGTGACTTCAATGGTTTTGAGCAACATCCCACATGCACACGTAAGCTATTAACCTAAAAGTCCTTCCAGAGCACAGTTTATCCTAGTCTGGGTGCTTGTTGATGTTTCTTCTCCAGAAAGAACAAGGTTTAAAGAGCTGTACTTGCTGTTGCAGGTTAGCAGGGCTGGAGAAACTAATCTCCTGGCTTTTGGAACACCTGCAGTTAGAGTGAGTAATCAGAAAAGGTCTGCCACAGTTTTCCAAGCAGAAGCCAATTTCTCTGCCCTAGCAGTCTGCATCCACAGATACTGTGCATAAAATATCCTATATTAATCATCGCTTGGTCAAATAACCTCTTGAGCTCTTTCAAACTCTTCCAAGGCATTTCTGTCAGCCTCTTAAATCATTTGTCTACTTCTTGTCATACATAGTCTCAATATCCTAAAGCTTTTTCAAACATCGTGGGTGATGCCTGAAACTCTACATTACCCTGTCAAGCCCTCAAAATAACCACTCTACACTTAGAAAAGGGAACACATCTCTGTTTGAGCCACTGGAAAATGCTGAACTGTTCATGGGGCACATGCTACCCCTTCCAAAACTCACAAGAATACGTATTCCCTGATGTTGAAAGCACTTGTAGGCTCTCTCTTTATCAGGCAGATATCATCACAAAACCTATAAGGATCCACTTGCATACAAGAACTCTACTCCTCCATCAAACACATCTCAAATTAGCCAATGTTTCAAAAATTACTAAGAAAAATGGGGGGAAGGAACAGAAAAAAACATGTTTCTCTCTAGAAATCATCTTGAAATCGATGCTGTTAGCAACAAATGCAAACATTCTTTTTGTGTGTGTGACAATTTAGTTTAGACCTTAACTGCTTAACTGAATCACTTTCAAACTGCATAGTAAAATAAATGACTGCAGAAGCCTAAATGTAAAAGTATAAACATCCTTTTTTAACATCTTGAATTTTGAGACAGCAAATCAAAGAGAAAGATGAAGTCTTATTTTTAATCACTTTCTACTACTTGAATTATGAGAAACAATGAAATATATCACAAGAGACATCTTGAGATATTTTGGCATGGTGCTAAACTGAAATTCAATGACTTGACATGTTATCTCAGATAATTTGACTATGAAGTCTTTGCTAATTCTTCTCTGGATTATTGCCGAGCATAAGCTTGATTTCAAAGCTCACTCTGTTTGGTTTTGCACATCTGAACCAAGAAAGACATCAAACATTTTAAGTAGCTCCCAGAGAATTATTTTAAAACTGTCATTGATGAGAACATTGTTTGTGTGGGCTGAGATGGCCATGTGAGTGCTGGTGAGCTCATAACGTGAGGGCTGAAGGGCAGCAAATAAGGAAACTCAATGGATGTTTGGTGGAGATTGCAACATCTCACTCATTAGCTCTCAGCAGCTTGAATGTAGTGGCTTGCTCCAAGCTGAAGGCTGAGCCTCCCAACAGACAATACTGACAAATTCATGGTTCCCAGGTGTCTGAGACAGCACACCAACACTGCCCACCACAGCCTTTCAGCACAGTCTTCCTGGCCCTCATTGGCTCTTAACACCAATCACAGCCCTTCAGGTTTTGCTAAGGACTGAGGGTCCTGTTGGCTCTTCCTCATATATCTGGTTTTGAGTGTGGACTTTGCCCAGAGACCACCCGCGTGTCTCGCCTCTCCCGCCAGCTCTGACTCAGCCAGCGTAGGACTGCGAGCAGCAATGAGAGGCAGATCCGTGACAGCTTCCTCCCAACATACTCCCTCCTCCCCTCCCTCACTGCCGAGCAGCTTTTCACAATGCCAGGGAAGCACAGGATGCTGCCTTAGCATTGACTCCTACCCACCAGCTGCTACACTTAACTTGAGATCAGCAATGGCCTCTCTGCCCTGGTAGAGCAGCAACGAGCCCAGCCTCCAGGACCAAAGACACCAAGGCAAGCCCTAAGACCCCTCTATCTGATCATCAAATTCACTAGGATGTGAGACATGCTGGTCATCTCCAGGAGGTCATGGATTTGCTTGAGGATTTGACCATGCAGATTCAGTTTCAGCATTTGGGAGTCTCCTGCTGGGGGCATGTAGGGCATACCTACAAATGCCAACTAAATGAAGGTCAGCAGATGAGCATAAGCACTCAGTTAAGCCTTGAATGTCCGAGATCCATGCATCCCCTCCTAGCTCTGTTCTGGAACACTACAATGGGATCTCTCTCCACCACTTCCCACACTGGTCACCACAAAATCTTTTGGTGGACTGCAACATAATCCTCCACAACTTTAGAGACTCTGAACCAAGAAAAGCCAAGTAGAATTACTGATCACGTGCAAGGTCCATCATGGCATCATCTTAGGCCTCAAGGAGATGAAAGGCAAATGCTCTGTGGTGTGACTGTACCTGAGATGATGACCAGCAGACTGGTCATCAACAAGCATGTGCAGTCATGTCGTAGACATTGACCCAGGGGTCATGAATGAACCCCTCACCTTCTTTATTTAGCAAATCTGATCCATCTAGAAGTGGTAAGAATTCTTTGGTGCTGTCAACATCAAGATTCTCATAAATTCTGCAGATATTTTGTCTGAGAATTTTGTTTGCCAAAATATTCATTACTTTCCTAGCTTATCACAAGCACTCTACCATCCCATGAATGTTCAAACTCCTTCAATTATTACAGATCTATCCAGAGGCAAAACCTAATCTTTCACCTATGCAACTGATCCTATCAAAGTTAGCAGAAAAATTCTAGCTTCCTTCAGCAACAGCATGTTGTGCCCTGAGACACGAGCACAGACACATTGTCTTTGCACTCCATAGAATTAAGAAAGCCCCAGGGACTGTCAGAACTGATACCTATTCCTCAGATGAGTACAGAAAGTAGATCAGCCATGCTCACCTCCATCCTCATCCCACTAGTCTTGTTTGTTCTCTGACTGGCTTGAAGTCCTTCCATGCGTTTAGTTTGCACAGTAAAGGGAGGAGGGCATTGCTCAATGAATGTGGAATGAGATTCTCTGACAGTCCCAGATGGTTTCGCCATCAAACCCAGATGGTTTGATGGTTGTTAATTTCCATCAATCCATTACTTAATGCCATTTTGATGAGAGAAGCAAAGCCTTTGCTCAGTGCAGATGTGCCTAGTAACTAGACCGGGGCAGAAGTCATTGGGTTGACAGAGTTTCAAGATACAGTTGCAACATTTCCTGAAACTGAGGGTAAGGACTGGATTGTCATAGTCACAGAATAGTCATACAGAGTTACCATTCTATAGGTTTTGAGAGCAAACCCTGCAAATATGCAGACACATGAATAGTACTTCCTCTGCACTGCACAACATCTGTGGTCACTTGTGCTGGTCATTGAAGAGATGACCTTCCTGGATGTATTGCAGCCTTTAAACCTTTAACTGATTATTATCATACTGTAGTTACAAAGTCATTCACCAAAATGCTTGTAACCCAACTGAGAAAGAGCAGATTTCAGGGGAAATAAAGCAAGTGCAACTCAAAATTTTCAAAGATGGAATTCACAGTCCTCCAGATCACTTTGAGCCACAACTGTGAGGTCTGACAGGTCTGTGGTATCTGTCCTCTATAAACTCTACAGCTCCACCAATGTGTGATACCCCAAATGGGCAGTACCACCAAAATGCAATACCACTTCTCAACAGCACCTCAATTTATTTTTGTCTTATGACACGACTATAAACAACTTCCCTACAAAAAGCATATCCAGGGTATTATGAATCTTGATAATCTATGATTAATGAGATTCTATGATTAATGAGATGGTGGGAGTGGGTCTTTTTTTTTCCCCCTGAACAGTTAATTTTTCACATGTAGCTTTGACTGAATAATGCACCCAGCAGAAACAAGCTTATTCGCTATACTTCAAATTTGTATAGATCTCACGGAAATGCTAAGTGAAATATTTAGAAAACTGCTGAAAAAAACAAAGCCATCCAAATCCCAGCTAATTAGCATTGGCTAAGTAAGTGCAGGAACAACTGAAATAGTCTATTTTCTAGCTGTAGGTAAAGATTAAAAAGTATTCAGTTTATGGTAGTTTTCAAGCTGCTAAGGATTATGAGAACAATGCACACTATTTTCAGCTCTCCAAGTAGAGTGAATCAAATGCAGGAGTCCAATCTTTCAAAAACAGTCCTTTGGATGATTCACCTGCAGAAGCTAGGCTGGAATACCCTGCATGGCCTGACACAATCTCATTGCATCTCTGTGGGTCCCAAGGAACAGTCCCCACCACACACAGAGAGAAGTAATTATGAGACTGGACTTGAAAGGGAAATCTTATATGTGTCATGTATATCAGAGGAACTCCAGGAACACACAGATCCCATGGTCCAACCAGGATGCAAAAGCTTCCCTCCAGTAAAGGAAATAACTGGTGAAGGAACTTTGGACAAGTCTCATTGTATCAATTTTAGCTGGTGGTATAGGTTAAACTTTGGTTCTTTGTGTCTAGAGTAGGACATCTCTATTACAGATTTCATTACCTATTATTTTGAAACAAATATTTATATACAGGAAAGGAAGGAGAAGTAGTGGGGTTGCTCTCTGTATGAAAAAAAATGTGAGTGACTGAAAGGTCATGGCAGACTGGTGAAGTTCCTGCTGACTGGAAAAAGGCAAATATAATACCTATCTTCAAGAAGGGAAAAAAGGACAACCCTGGGAACTACAGACCAGTCAGCCTCACCTCTGTGCCTGGCAAGATCATGGAGCAGATCCTCCTCAAGGCTCTGCTAAGGCAGATGGAGAACAAAGCAGAGGTGTCTGATGCCAACCAGCATGGCTTCACCAAGGGCAAATCATTCCTGACTAATTTGGTGGCTTTCTACGATAAAGTCACAGCAGCAGTGGACAAGGGAAGGGCAACTGATGTCATCTACCTGGACCTGAGTAAGGCCTTTGACTCTGTCCCACATGACACCCTGGTCACCAAGCTGGAAAAACATGGACTTGATGGGTGGACAACTCGCTGGATAAGGAATTGGCTGGATGGTC